>CM060965.1:183988401-184108401 GCA_030765045.1 Tenodera sinensis | reverse complement strand
CATTGGGGACAGCTTCAAGTGTATAAAAATTATTGATTTCGATGATTTATCATTCCCCTAAGCTTTTCTATAAAATTATGAATTATACCACTCAATAGTTCAACATTTTAAAATGCAAATAATAAAAGTACTGAGCTACATTATGGGTGACCTTTATGACGTCATATCAATGCAACTCTGGCCAGAGCGAGACTGAAGAGAATCAGAGAAAAAGAATTAATTTTATCACTATATAATTGCTGCTTCATTTTCTTTTGTGCGAAGCAAGGCGCCTTTCTTGTACCCTTCGTTACGTTTGCTTTATTGTCCTCTATATTTCTTTTGTTCTTTTATTTTTAAATTGCTTTCTCTTCTCTGCTTCATGATATCCTGCCCGTATTAAGACGGCGCTTTTCAAAGTATAATTAAACACACAACTCTTGTTCCCCCACCATTCATTTGAATTAATTATCTTTCTTATTTTCATTCTCAGTAGTTGCTATAAGTTCAACACGCCCCCCCCCCACCCCCGCCCCTTTGACCCTCCCCGCTTGCACAGCGAGTGTTCATTAGTCGTTGGTCTATGGCCACCAGGCTGAAGGGGCAGAGATTCTGATAATTTCAGCGTATTATACGAATTTCCACTGCCCTTCATGGCTTGAATTATTTACAACTTTATTGGTTTACTTCAGGTGAAGTTTTAAATAGCTGAATTTTACTTACACTTTAATGCCTTAGCTCTAATAATATGCAGCAAAACGTTCTTTGTCAATTTCCTACATAGAGAAGTAAAATTATAATCTAATCTTCACGTGGTCATTGTTTTGTTTAGTAAATGTAGCCAACTGTAGTTCATAAATCGCTTAAAACAATTCATTGCTCATTATAATCAATTAACAATCCAAATAGCACAAATGATTGTTGTGACAGACTTTCTATTTTTCCGTACAGAAATAAATTGTATTTTAAGGGAGCTGCAGAGTTAAAAGTTTTGGCAACCCCTGATTTAGGTTATGAGACAAAGAAGTGAAAAATAATTTGGTGCGAAGTGTTCACGTTTGTAGCCTAGTTGTGGAAGTAGTCACAGATGCTGGGCAACTTACAGGAGTGACCATATTTCAACATCTTTGCAATATCCATTAAGAGAAACTAGTTGTTGGCGCTATAAATCAAGAGTGGAAAAAGCGCTAGAAAACAAACTAGGTAGGAAGGTATAGCTAGAGTCAGTCGGTCACGTGGTTATCGACCGTCTTCTCCTGGCTAGGAGGTTCTCACAACCAACACAGAGGGACCTTCTTCTGATTTCTTCAACTCTCCTAACACAAGTAACTCCCCTTCATATCGGTAAGAGTAAAGGTTTTATAAACAATTACTATTATACTATATTACATTAATAGATCTAAGAAAAAGCATTGGAATTTAACACACTATAAAAAATAAAATAAAATGATAATCGGTAACGTAAGTCTGGCATCTACATACTTAAAGCAGGGCAAATATGGCAGATTTTTAATTTTTTTTAATTCTACAGATGCATACATACAACAGAATTTATATCTAAATATAGACAAATCTTAAAAAGGCATTCACAGATAAGAGGCACATTATGTTTTACAAATTTTAAAAAATGATGTGCCGAATGTGATTATTAAACTAATAGAAAATATTTATTCTAATGTTAGCCAAATAAAAGTTACAAGAAAATTAAGAGAAAAAATCCCTATAAAAGAGAGTAAGACAAGGTTGTTCGTTAAGTCCATTCGTGTTCAATATGGTGATGGATGCAATAACTGAAGAAATGAGGGAACATTTGGGATATGGAGAATAGTAGACAATCCAGAGGCTCCAGAGGCAGTTCGAGTCGAGTGGGGAAGCTTAAATTCCCCACCCGAAGTGTCTTTACCGCAGTACCTAGCCGTTATACGGCTTTACCTGCGCGATAGTATGGTGTTTTGGTCTACAGGGATTTAATCTCTGGGAATGTTTGGGATCAGGGGTATTTTAGGGCAAGATGGATGTTGGTAGGGATTGGTCCATGAACGGGCACTGCCCATACATGCTGGTTGGCTGGTTAGTCAATCAGGTGACGCGCTAATCTCCTCCTGGTTCTGGCCGTCAGTCACTCACTGAGAGGTGATCTGAGTTAGGCGTTTTACTCTGTTTTAAGTACAGATATTCATTTTGCCTTTCCCATCTTCGCAAATTAGACCGTTGGACTTAAGATGTCCTTCGGCAATTTTTTAGATGGTAGTCGGCGAGGCTCTCTCTGGTCATATTGTCCCAGAGCGTTCACCAGTGGATTAGGGTGGTTCTGGAGTTTGTTGTACATTGTTCGAGCGCGGGTTTTAATCACGTCGACAATGTACGGGATGCCGGAATGTTCGTGAAGGATGTGGGCAGGAAATCTCCAACCAGTGTCGTAGATCATCCTTAATGCCCGATTCTGCAACGTCTGGAGTCTGATGAAGGTGGACCTAGCCACCACTCCCCAGATCTCGCATCCGTACAGGACCAGAGGCGGGATGATCGCACGATACAGATGGAGTTTCAGGCGAATGGGCATGGTTTTGGAGCTGAGGATGGGGTACAACTGCCGTAGGGCTGCGTGACCTTGTAGTACTTTGCCCCTGACGTGATGCCTATACGTTAGCCGCCGGTCCAACGTGACCCCGAGATACTTCGCCGTAGTGACCCAGGGGATCCGACGGCGCCGAAGCACGAGGTCCTGCGGGAGCCGGTTTGCCAGCGTGTTGGCCAGGAGAATCGCAGAGCTTTTCTCCGGGTTGATAGACATGCGCCAGTTCTCGCACCATCTACTGATGGTACAGAGGTGGGCTTGTACTTGACGGTAGCTGTAGCGCGGGTTCTTGTTAGTTGCGAAGATCACGAGATCGTCCGCATACTGACAGATGTGAGTGTTGGGGTGCGTGGGGAGATCGGCCATGTAAGCATTAAAGAGTGCCGGTGACAGTACACTGCCCTCGGGAACTCCTGCGCCAATGGGCCTTTCTCGGGAAAATGAACCCTCCACCTTCACTCGGAAGCTACGTTCCTGTAGGAAACTAGCCACCAAGTAGATATATGGAGGGGGGATTTCGTGCTGTATGAGCTTGTAGATAAGCCCTTCGTGCCAGGTGGTAGAGAACGCCTTTTCCACGTCAAGCAACACTGCCACCGTTTTGGCCCTTTCCTGGTAAGCCAGGGAGGCCTTTTCGGCTACTCGCAGTAGTTGCTCGGTTGTGGAGTGGCCAGAACGAAAACCAAACTGATGTTCCGGTAGGAGGCCTTTTTCCTCTAAAAGAGGTCGAAGGCGGGTCAGGAACAGTTTCTCGAAAACTTTCGAGATAACTGGTAGGAGGCTGATGGAACGGTAGCTAGAAGGAAAGATCGGATTCTTGCCCGGCTTCAACACGCATACCGCACGCGCCCTCTTCCAGTCTTCCGGAAAATGGCGCATGCTTAGGCACGCGTTGTAGATCCGAGTCAAGTGCATCACGGCTCTAAAGGGAAGATGCTGGAGCATTTCCGCTGTTACCCGGTCCTGCCCAGGGGCTTTTCTAGGTTTTAGGTGTTGGATGGTGTTAGTTACCTCGCGAGGGGTAACTATCGGGATGTGGAAATCCTCGTGGCCCGCAGGTCCAACTTCTAAGAAGTCTTCTACTGCTTGCTCCACGAGGTCAGTATGATCGTCGTTCTGAGGGTCGACTCTAGGCTGGAATTGAGTTTCCAAATAGTCTGCTAGCGCCTCTGCTTTTTCCCTCGGTTCAAAGACAATTCTTCCCCGAGGGCTATGCACAGGGTGCTGGTGTACAGTTTTATCTTTCCTCAAGCCTCGGACGATGCGCCATGGATTCCTCTCCTGGAGGTTTACATGTCGCAACGTGTTTTCCCAAGCTGCTCGCCTATGTTTTCTTAGGAGTCGTCTCACCAGGGATTTGAACCTCTGGTGTATTACTCCTATCCTAGGGTGACGGAATCTCTGCCATAGCCTTCTAACAGCGTTTATCGCTTGAATGAGGCGTTTCAGTGGAACAGGGATAGCTGTAGGGTTTGGTGCGTCGGTAGGAATGCGGTGGGTATGAGCACGCACCGCATTTAGGACAAAGGTTGAGAACCCCGTGGCTGCCTCCTCGAGAGCCTCTATCGAGTCTATTCGAGGACATGCTTCCACGGAGTTGTGGAGGGCTAGGACGGCTGCATCCCAGTGGACTTCCTCAACCCAATCAGGCACTCCCAGCGCAGTTAGATTAACGTCTGAGTCGACCACAACAGGGTTGTGATCAGAATCCAGAGCGTTAATCACCGAGAGGTCCAGGTGAAATGGAATGTTCTTTGTGACAATGAAGTCTATGACATCCGCGGCGCCGCGTGCTGGGTAGTATGTTGGACCTCTCGGCCCGTGTGCATGCAATTGGATCCAGGAGTCCAATGTATAACAGAAGAAGCACATGCTACAGTTTTGTCAGAAAGAGAAAGTAGTGAGTTTATTGGGTGACGAAGGTAACTTGGGTTTTTTCGTGGTTTTCCCTCAGCTGCAAGGTAAATATCGGACCGGATATTAATACCACGACTTAAAGTTCCACCTTAAGTCTAAAACATTTGTATAAATGTAAAATAGATGGTAAAACGAATGTTGTGCCATCTATCCACAGATAACAGAAGCCATGCATGAGCAAACTCGGCTCAGTTGTGCCACTCACGTTCTTGCCTCACTCCACCGGACATCCAACCCCTTCACTGCTGCTCTGACTCCGACAGGCCCCATTCAGTGGCGAGTGAACTTCAGTAAAGTTAAGCATGCTAGTGGTGCACTAACTATAATGATATTTTATTCTCAACCCTCTGTCTCGCCACTGAAACACGGCAGTATAAAAGCTGGTTTACTTTAACTTGGTGCAAAGAAAGATATTATCGTTTCTTCGTCAACATTTTTCTTTCTGTGAAACAGACAGGAAGTGGTGTTGCGATGCAGAAAACAGCAACAACAAGTAACGCCGAGAACTGGCACAGCAAAGGGTTTCTCTTCTTCTTCTTCTTCTTCTTCTTCTTCTTCTTCTTCTTCTTCTTCTTCTTCTTCTTCTTCTTCTTCTTCCTACTCCTACTTCTCCTACGAGTAGGAGGATGTATGTATATACTCTCCGGATCTTTCATAATTATTTCAACTTCTTTTCACGTCACAGTCGTGTTCTTTTATCACAAAGTTGTAAAGTACTGCAGCTTTTAGTGAGTAAATTCATCATGCTGCTCAAGGAACACATTTAAATTATTATTTTGTGTATTTTATTATTGCTATAAATTCACAAAGTATTAAGCCAGTACACAGCTAGTTCAAACAAACTGTCACAATGTCAGTAGCATTAACATGATTAATAGAGAAGATTGAATTATATGTTACACTCACATGACTTTCTCTACTCTTGTACTAACCATTCTTACAAACTCTTATTCCTATATCTTCTTCATGTTAGTTGAGATAAACATTTGCACAAATTATTTTATTGCTTATTTCCTTGTAGGTACAAGGGGAATATTAGAATACAGTAGGTGGCAGCTCTTCAGGCGGCGCTGGACGAACTACTACCCATACAGTGAACTTATCCCTCAACCGACTCGCTTCAGATCCTCACTAAGGAAGTAATCAGGGCTGGACGAACTACTACCCATACAGTGAACTTATCCCTCAACCGACTCCCTTCAAATACTCACTAAGGAAGTAATCAGGGCTGGACGAACTACTACCCATACAGTGAACTTATCCCTCAACCGACTCCCTTCAGATCCTCACTAAGGAAGTAATCAGGGCTGGACGAACTACTACCCATACAGTGAACTTATCCCTCAACCGACTCCCTTCAGATCCTCACTAAGGAAGTAATCAGGGCTGGACGAACTACTACCCATACAGTGAACTTATCGCTAAACCGACTCCCTTCAGATCCTCACTAAGGAAGTAATCAGGGCTTCGCTGGACGAACTACTACCCATACAGTGAACTTATCCCTCAACCGACTCCCTTCAGATCCTCACTAAGGAAGTAATCAGGGCTGGACGAACTACTACCCATACAGTGAACTTATCCCTCAACCGACTCCCTTCAGATCCTCACTAAGGAAGTAATCAGGGCTGGACGAACTACTACCCATACAGTGAACTTATCCCTCAACCGACTCCCTTCAGATCCTCACTAAGGAAGTAATCAGGGCTTCGCTGGACGAACTACTACCCATACAGTGAACTTATCCCTCAACCGACTCCCTTCAGATCCTCACTAAGGAAGTAATCAGGGCTTCGCTGGACGAACTACTACCCATACAGTGAACTTATCCCTCAACCGACTCCCTTCAGATCCTCACTAAGGAAGTAATCAGGGCTTCGCTGGACGAACTACTACCCATACAGTGAACTTATCCCTCAACCGACTCCCTTCAAATCCTCACTAAGGAAGTAATCAGGGCTGGACGAACTACTACCCATACAGTGAACTTATCCCTCAACCGACTCCCTTCAGATCCTCACTAAGGAAGTAATCAGGGCTTCGCTGGACGAACTACTACCCATACAGTGAACTTATCCCTCAACCAACTCCCTTCAGATCCTCACTAAGGAAGTAATCAGGGCTGGACGAACTACTACCCATACAGTGAACTTATCCCTCAACCGACTCCCTTCAAATCCTCACTAAGGAAGTAATCAGGGCTTCGCTGGACGAACTACTACCCATACAGTGAACTTATCCCTCAACCGACTCCCTTCAGATCCTCACTAAGGAAGTAATCAGGGCTGGACGAACTACTACCCATACAGTGAACTTATCCCTCAACCGACTCCCTTCAGATCCTCACTAAGGAAGTAATCAGGGCTGGACGAACTACTACCCATACAGTGAACTTATCCCTCAACCGACTCCCTTCAGATCCTCACTAAGGAAGTAATCAGGGCTCCGCTGGACGAACTACTACCCATACAGTGAACTTATCCCTCAACCGACTCCCTTCAGATGCTCACTAAGGAAGTAATCAGGGCTGGACGAACTACTACCCATACAGTGAACTTATCCCTCAACCGACTCCCTTCAGATCCTCACTAAGGAAGTAATCAGGGCTGGACGAACTACTACCCATACAGTGAACTTATCCCTCAACCGACTCCCTTCAGATCCTCACTAAGGAAGTAATCAGGGCTGGACGAACTACTACCCATACAGTGAACTTATCCCTCAACCGACTCCCTTCAGATCCTCACTAAGGAAGTAATCAGGGCTGGACGAACTACTACCCATACAGTGAACTTATCCCTCAACCGACTCCCTTCAGATCCTCACTAAGGAAGTAATCAGGGCTGGACGAACTACTACCCATACAGTGAACTTATCCCTCAACCGACTCCCTTCAAATCCTCACTAAGGAAGTAATCAGGGCTTCGCTGGACGAACTACTACCCATACAGTGAATTATCCCTCAACCGACTCCCTTCAGATCCTCACTAAGGAACTAATCAGGGCTGGACGAACTACTACCCATACAGTGAACTTATCCCTCAACCGACTCCCTTCAGATCCTCACTAAGGAAGTAATCAGGGCTGGACGAACTACTACCCATACAGTGAACTTATCCCTCAACCGACTCCCTTCAGATCCTCACTAAGGAAGTAATCAGGGCTTCGCTGGACGAACTACTACCCATACAGTGAACTTATCCCTCAACCGACTCCCTTCAAATCCTCACTAAGGAAGTAATCAGGGCTGGACGAACTACTACCCATACAGTGAACTTATCCCTCAACCGACTCCCTTCAGATCCTCACTAAGGAAGTAATCAGGGCTGGACGAACTACTACCCATACAGTGAACTTATCCCTCAACCGACTCCCTTCAGATCCTCACTAAGGAAGTAATCAGGGCTGGACGAACTACTACCCATACAGTGAACTTATCGCTCAACCGACTCCCTTCAGATCCTCACTAAGGAAGTAATCAGGGCTGGACGAACTACTACCCATACAGTGAACTTATCGCTCAACCGACTCCCTTCAGATCCTCACTAAGGAAGTAATCAGGGCTGGACGAACTACTACCCATACAGTGAACTTATCCCTCAACCGACTCCCTTCAGATCCTCACTAAGGAAGTAATCAGGGCTGGACGAACTACTACCCATACAGTGAACTTATCCCTCAACCGACTCCCTTCAGATCCTCACTAAGGAAGTAATCAGGGCTGGACGAACTACTACCCATACAGTGAACTTATCCCTCAACCGACTCCCTTCAGATCCTCACTAAGGAAGTAATCAGGGCTGGACGAACTACTACCCATACAGTGAACTTATCCCTCAACCGACTCCCTTCAGATCCTCACTAAGGAAGTAATCAGGGCTGGACGAACTACTATACATACAGTGAACTTATCCCTCAACCGACTCCCTTCAGATCCTCACTAAGGAAGTAATCAGGGCTGGACGAACTACTACCCATACAGTGAACTTATCCCTCAACCGACTCCCTTCAGATCCTCACTAAGGAAGTAATCAGGGCTGGACGAACTACTACCCATACAGTGAACTTCTCCCTCAACCGACTCCCTTCAAATCCTCACTAAGGAAGTAATCAGGGCTGGACGAACTACTACCCATACAGTGAACTTATCCCTCAACCGACTCCCTTCAGATCCTCACTAAGGAAGTAATCAGGGCTTCGCTGGACGAACTACTACCCATACAGTGAACTTATCCCTCAACCGACTCCCTTCAGATCCTCATTAAGGAAGTAATCAGGGCTGGACGAACTACTACCCATACAGTGAACTTATCCCTCAACCGACTCCCTTCAAATCCTCACTAAGGAAGTAATCAGGGCTGGACGAACTACTACCCATACAGTGAACTTATCCCTCAACCGACTCCCTTCAGATCCTCACTAAGGAAGTAATCAGGGCTGGACGAACTACTACCCATACAGTGAACTTATCCCTCAACCGACTCCCTTCAGATCCTCACTAAGGAAGTAATCAGGGCTGGACGAACTACTACCCATACAGTGAACTTATCCCTCAACCGACTCCCTTCAGATCCTCACTAAGGAAGTAATCAGGGCTTCGCTGGACGAACTACTACCCATACAGTGAACTTATCCCTCAACCGACTCCCTTCAGATCCTCACTAAGGAAGTAATCAGGGCTTCGCTGGACGAACTACTACCCATACAGTGAACTTATCTCTCAACCGACTCCCTTCAGATCCTCACTAAGGAAGTAATCAGGGCTGGACGAACTACTACCCATACAGTGAACTTATCCCTCAACCGACTCCCTTCAGATCCTCACTAAGGAAGTAATCAGGGCTGGACGAACTACTACCCATACAGTGAACTTATCCCTCAACCGACTCCCTTCAGATCCTCACTAAGGAAGTAATCAGGGCTTCGCTGGACGAACTACTACCCATACAGTGAACTTATCCCTCAACCGACTCCCTTCAGATCCTCACTAAGGAAGTAATCAGGGCTGGACGAACTACTACCCATACAGTGAACTTATCCCTCAACCGACTCCCTTCAGATCCTCCCTAAGGAAGTAATCAGGGCTTCGCTGGACGAACTACTACCCATACAGTGAACTTATCCCTCAACCGACTCCCTTCAGATCCTCACTAAGGAAGTAATCAGGGCTTCGCTGGACGAACTACTACCCATACAGTGAACTTATCCCTCAACCGACTCCCTTCAGATCCTCACTAAGGAAGTAATCAGGGCTGGACGAACTACTACCCATACAGTGAACTTATCCCTCAACCGACTCCCTTCAGATCCTCACTAAGGAAGTAATCACGGCTGGACGAACTACTACCCATACAGTGAACCTATCCCTCAACCGACTCCCTTCAGATCCTCACTAAGGAAGTAATCACGGCTGGACGAACTACTACCCATACAGTGAACTTATCCGTCAACCGACTCGCTTCAGATCCTCACTAAGGAAGTAATCAGGGCTGGACGAACTACTACCCATACAGTGAACTTATCCCTCAACCGACTCCCTTCAGATCCTCACTAAGGAAGTAATCAGGGCTGGACGAACTACTACCCATACAGTGAACTTATCCCTCAACCGACTCCCTTCAGATCCTCACTAAGGAAGTAATCAGGGCTTCGCTGGACGAACTACTACCCATACAGTGAACTTATCCCTCAACCGACTCCCTTCAGATCCTCACTAAGGAAGTAATCAGGGCTGGACGAACTACTACCCATACAGTGAACTTATCCCTCAACCGACTCCCTTCAAATCCTCACTAAAGAAGTAATCAGGGCTGGACGAACTACTACCCATACAGTGAACTTATCCCTCAACCGACTCCCTTCAGATCCTCACTAAGGAAGTAATCAGGGCTGGACAAACTACTACCCATACAGTGAACTTATCCCTCAACCGACTCCCTTCAGATGCTCACTAAGGAAGTAATCAGGGCTGGACGAACTACTACCCATACAGTGAACTTATCGCTCAACCGACTCCCTTCAAATCCTCACTAAGGAAGTAATCAGGGCTGGACGAACTACTACCCATACAGTGAACTTATCCCTCAACCGACTCCCTTCAGATCCTCACTAAGGAAGTAATCTCGGCTGGACGAACTACTACCCATACAGTGAACTTATCCCTCAACCGACTCCCTTCAGATCCTCACTAAGGAAGTAATCAGGGCTGGACGAACTACTACCCATACAGTGAACTTATCCCTCAACCGACTCCCTTCAAATCCTCACTAAGGAAGTAATCACGGCTGGACGAACTACTACCCATACAGTGAACCTATCCCTCAACCGACTCCCTTCAGATCCTCACTAAGGAAGTAATCACGGCTGGACGAACTACTACCCATACAGTGAACTTATCCCTCAACCGACTCCCTTCAGATCCTCACTAAGGAAGTAATCAGGGCTGGACGAACTACTACCCATACAGTGAACTTATCCCTCAACCGACTCCCTTCAGATCCTCACTAAGGAAGTAATCAGGGCTGGACGAACTACTACCCATACAGTGAACTTATCCCTCAACCGACTCCCTTCAGATCCTCACTAAGGAAGTAATCAGGGCTGGACGAACTACTACCCATACAGTGAACTTATCCCTCAACCGACTCCCTTCAGATCCTCACTAAGGAAGTAATCAGGGCTGGACGAACTACTACCCATACAGTGAACTTATCCCTCAACCGACTCCCTTCAGATCCTCACTAAGGAAGTAATCACGGCTGGACGAACTACTACCCATACAGTGAACTTATCCCTCAACCGACTCCCTTCAGATCCTCACTAAGGAAGTAATCAGGGCTGGACGAACTACTACCCATACAGTGAACTTATCCCTCAACCGACTCCCTTCAGATCCTCACTAAGGAAGTAATCAGGGCTGGACGAACTACTACCCATACAGTGAACTTATCCCTCAACCGACTCCCTTCAAATCCTCACTAAAGAAGTAATCAGGGCTGGACGAACTACTACCCATACAGTGAACTTATCCCTCAACCGACTCCCTTCGGATCCTCACTAAGGAAGTAATCAGGGCTGGACAAACTACTACCCATACAGTGAACTTATCCCTCAACCGACTCCCTTCAGATGCTCACTAAGGAAGTAATCAGGGCTGGACGAACTACTACCCATACAGTGAACTTATCGCTCAACCGACTCCCTTCAAATCCTCACTAAGGAAGTAATCAGGGCTGGACGAACTACTACCCATACAGTGAACTTATCCCTCAACCGACTCCCTTCAGATCCTCACTAAGGAAGTAATCTCGGCTGGACGAACTACTACCCATACAGTGAACTTATCCCTCAACCGACTCCCTTCAGATCCTCACTAAGGAAGTAATCAGGGCTGGACGAACTACTACCCATACAGTGAACTTATCCCTCAACCGACTCCCTTCAAATCCTCACTAAGGAAGTAATCACGGCTGGACGAACTACTACCCATACAGTGAACCTATCCCTCAACCGACTCCCTTCAGATCCTCACTAAGGAAGTAATCACGGCTGGACGAACTACTACCCATACAGTGAACTTATCCCTCAACCGACTCCCTTCAGATCCTCACTAAGGAAGTAATCAGGGCTTCGCTGGACGAACTACTACCCATACAGTGAACTTATCCCTCAACCGACTCCCTTCAGATGCTCACTAAGGAAGTAATCAGGGCTGGACGAACTACTACCCATACAGTGAACTTATCCCTCAACCGACTCCCTTCAGATCCTCACTAAGGAAGTAATCAGGGCTGGACGAACTACTACCCATACAGTGAACTTATCCCTCAACCGACTCCCTTCAGATCCTCACTAAGGAAGTAATCAGGGCTGGACGAACTACTACCCATACAGTGAACTTATCCCTCAACCGACTCCCTTCAGATCCTCACTAAGGAAGTAATCAGGGCTTCGCTGGACGAACTACTACCCATACAGTGAACTTATCCCTCAACCGACTCCCTTCAGATCCTCACTAAGGAAGTAATCAGGGCTGGACGAACTACTACCCATACAGTGAACTGATCCCTCAACCGACTCGCTTCAGATCCTCACTAAGGAAGTAATCAGGGCTTCGCTGGACGAACTACTACCCATACAGTGAACTAATCCCTCAACCGAGTCCCTTCAGATCCTCACTAAGGAAGTAATCAGGGCTGGACGAACTACTACCCATACAGTGAACTGATCCCTCAACCGACTCCCTTCAGATCCTCACTAAGGAAGTAATCAGGGCTGGACGAACTACTACCCATACAGTGAACTTATCCCTCAACCGACTCCCTTCAGATCCTCACTAAGGAAGTAATCAGGGCTTCGCTGGACGAACTACTACCCATACAGTGAACTTATCCCTCAACCGACTCCCTTCAGATCCTCACTAAGGAAGTAATCAGGGCTTCGCTGGACGAACTACTACCCATACAGTGAACTTATCCCTCAACCGACTCCCTTCAGATCCTCACTAAGGAAGTAATCAGGGCTTCGCTGGACGAACTACTACCCATACAGTGAACTTATCCCTCAACCGACTCCCTTCAGATCCTCACTAAGGAAGTAATCAGGGCTGGACGAACTACTACCCATACAGTGAACTTATCCCTCAACCGACTCCCTTCAGATCCTCACTAAGGAAGTAATCAGGGCTGGACGAACTACTACCCATACAGTGAACTTATCCCTCAACCGACTCCCTTCAGATCCTCACTAAGGAAGTAATCAGGGCTGGACGAACTACTACCCATACAGTGAACTTATCCCTCAACCGACTCCCTTCAGATCCTCACTAAGGATGTAATCAGGGCTTCGCTGGACGAACTACTACCCATACAGTGAACTTATCCCTCAACCGACTCCCTTCAGATCCTCACTAAGGAAGTAATCAGGGCTGGACGAACTACTACCCATACAGTGAACTTATCCCTCAACCGACTCCCTTCAGATCCTCACTAAGGAAGTAATCAGGGCTGGACGAACTACTACCCATACAGTGAACTTATCCCTCAACCGACCCCCTTCAGATCCTCACTAAGGAAGTAATCAGGGCTTCGCTGGACGAACTACTACCCATACAGTGAACTTATCCCTCAACCGACTGTCTTCAGATCCTCACTAAGGAAGTAATCAGGGCTGGACGAACTACTACCCATACAGTGAACTGATCCCTCAACCGACTCGCTTCAGATCCTCACTAAGGAAGTAATCAGGGCTTCGCTGGACGAACTACTACCCATACAGTGAACTTATCCCTCAACCGACTCCCTTCAGATCCTCACTAAGGAAGTAATCAGGGCTGGACGAACAACTACCCATACAGTGAACTGATCCCTCAACCGACTCCCTTCAGATCCTCACTAAGGAAGTAATCAGGGCTGGACGAACTACTACCCATACAGTGAACTTATCCCTCAACCGACTCCCTTCAGATGCTCACTAAGGAAGTAATCAGGGCTTCGCTGGACGAACTACTACCCATACAGTGAACTTATCCCTCAACCGACTCCCTTCAGATCCTCACTAAGGAAGTAATCAGGGCTGGACGAACTACTACCCATACAGTGAACTTATGCCTCAACCGACTCCCTTCAGATGCTCACTAAGGAAGTAATCAGGGCTTCGCTGGACGAACTACTACCCATACAGTGAACTTATCCCTCAACCGACTCCCTTCAGATCCTCACTAAGGAAGTAATCAGGGCTTCGCTGGACGAACTACTACCCATACAGTGAACTTATCTCTCAACCGACTCCCTTCAGATCCTCACTAAGGAAGTAATCAGGGCTGGACGAACTACTACCCATACAGTGAACTTATCCCTCAACCGACTCCCTTCAGATCCTCACTAAGGAAGTAATCAGGGCTGGACGAACTACTACCCATACAGTGAACTTATCCCTCAACCGACTCCCTTCAGATCCTCACTAAGGAAGTAATCAGGGGTTGGCTGGACGAACTACTACCCATACAGTGAACTTATCCCTCAACCGACTCCCTTCAGATCCTCACTAAGGAAGTAATCAGGGCTGGACGAACTACTACCCATACAGTGAACTTATCCCTCAACCGACTCGCTTCAGATCCTCACTAAGGAAGTAATCAGGGCTGGACGAACTACTACCCATACAGTGAACTTATCCCTCAACCGACTCCCTTCAGATCCTCACTAAGGAAGTAATCAGGGCTGGACGAACTACTACCCATAAATGAACTTATCCCTCAACCCACTCCCTTCAGATCCTCACTAAGGAAGTAATCAGGGCTGGACGAACTACTACCCATACAGTGAACTTATCCCTCAACCGACTCCCTTCAGATCCTCACTAAGGAAGTAATCAGGGCTTCGCTGGACGAACTACTACCCATACAGTGAACTTATCCCTCAACCGACTCCCTTCAGATCCTCACTAAGGAAGTAATCAGGGCTTCGCTGGACGAACTACTACCCATACAGTGAACTTATCCCTCAACCGACTCCCTTCAGATCCTCACTAAGGAAGTAATCAGGGCTTCGCTGGACGAACTACTACCCATACAGTGAACTTATCCCTCAACCGACTCCCTTCAAATCCTCACTAAGGAAGTAATCAGGGCTGGACGAACTACTACCCATACAGTGAACTTATCCCACAACCGACTCCCTTCAGATCCTCACTAAGGAAGTAATCAGGGCTTCGCTGGACGAACTACTACCCATACAGTGAACTTATCCCTCAACCAACTCCCTTCAGATCCTCACTAAGGAAGTAATCAGGGCTGGACGAACTACTACCCATACAGTGAACTTATCCCTCAACCGACTCCCTTCAAATCCTCACTAAGGAAGTAATCAGGGCTTCGCTGGACGAACTACTACCCATACAGTGAACTTATCCCTCAACCGACTCCCTTCAGATCCTCACTAAGGAAGTAATCAGGGCTGGACGAACTACTACCCATACAGTGAACTTATCCCTCAACCGACTCCCTTCAGATCCTCACTAAGGAAGTAATCAGGGCTGGACGAACTACTACCCATACAGTGAACTTATCCCTCAACCGACTCCCTTCAGATCCTCACTAAGGAAGTAATCAGGGCTCCGCTGGACGAACTACTACCCATACAGTGAACTTATCCCTCAACCGACTCCCTTCAGATGCTCACTAAGGAAGTAATCAGGGCTGGACGAACTACTACCCATACAGTGAACTTATCCCTCAACCGACTCCCTTCAGATCCTCACTAAGGAAGTAATCAGGGCTGGACGAACTACTACCCATACAGTGAACTTATCCCTCAACCGACTCCCTTCAGATCCTCACTAAGGAAGTAATCAAGGCTGGACGAACTACTACCCATACAGTGAACTTATCCCTCAACCGACTCCCTTCAGATCCTCACTAAGGAAGTAATCAGGGCTGGACGAACTACTACCCATACAGTGAACTTATCCCTCAACCGACTCCCTTCAGATCCTCACTAAGGAAGTAATCAGGGCTGGACGAACTACTACCCATACAGTGAACTTATCCCTCAACCGACTCCCTCCAAATCCTCACTAAGGAAGTAATCAGGGCTTCGCTGGACGAACTACTACCCATACAGTGAATTATCCCTCAACCGACTCCCTTCAGATCCTCACTAAGGAACTAATCAGGGCTGGACGAACTACTACCCATACAGTGAACTTATCCCTCAACCGACTCCCTTCAGATCCTCACTAAGGAAGTAATCAGGGCTGGACGAACTACTACCCATACAGTGAACTTATCCCTCAACCGACTCCCTTCAGATCCTCACTAAGGAAGTAATCAGGGCTGGACGAACTACTACCCATACAGTGAACTTATCCCTCAACCGACTCCCTTCAGATCCTCACTAAGGAAGTAATCAGGGCTGGACGAACTACTACCCATACAGTGAACTTATCCCTCAACCGACTCCCTTCAGATCCTCACTAAGGAAGTAATCAGGGCTGGACGAACTACTACCCATACAGTGAACTTATCCCTCAACCGACTCCCTTCAGATCCTCACTAAGGAAGTAATCAGGGCTGGACGAACTACTACCCATACAGTGAACTTATCGCTCAACCGACTCCCTTCAGATCCTCACTAAGGAAGTAATCAGGGCTGGACGAACTACTACCCATACAGTGAACTTATCGCTCAACCGACTCCCTTCAGATCCTAACTAAGGAAGTAATCAGGGCTGGACGAACTACTACCCATACAGTGAACTTATCCCTCAACCGACTCCCTTCAGATCCTCACTAAGGAAGTAATCAGGGATGGACGAACTACTACCCATACAGTGAACTTATCCCTCAACCGACTCCCTTCAGATCCTCACTAAGGAAGTAATCAGGGCTGGACGAACTACTACCCATACAGTGAACTTATCCCTCAACCGACTCCCTTCAGATCCTCACTAAGGAAGTAATCAGGGCTGGACGAACTACTACCCATACAGTGAACTTATCCCTCAACCGACTCCCTTCAGATCCTCACTAAGGAAGTAATCACGGCTGGACGAACTACTATACATACAGTGAACTTATCCCTCAACCGACTCCCTTCAGATCCTCACTAAGGAAGTAATCAGGGCTGGACGAACTACTACCCATACAGTGAACTTATCCCTCAACCGACTCCCTTCAGATCCTCACTAAGGAAGTAATCAGGGCTGGACGAACTACTACCCATACAGTGAACTTCTCCCTCAACCGACTCCCTTCAAATCCTCACTAAGGAAGTAATCAGGGCTGGACGAACTACTACCCATACAGTGAACTTATGCCTCAACCGACTCCCTTCAGATGCTCACTAAGGAAGTAATCAGGGCTACGCTGGACGAACTACTACCCATACAGTGAACTTATCTTTCAACCGACTCCCTTCAGATGCTCACTAAGGAAGTAATCAGGGCTTCGCTGGACGAACTACTACCCATACAGTGAACTTATCCCTCAACCGACTCCCTTCAGATCCTCACTAAGGAAGTAATCAGGGCTTCGCTGGACGAACTACTACCCATACAGTGAACTTATCCCTCAACCGACTCCCTTCAGATGCTCACTAAGGAAGTAATCAGGGCTGGACGAACTACTACCCATACAGTGAACTTATCCCTCAACCGACTCCCTTCAGATCCTCACTAAGGAAGTAATCAGGGCTGGACGAACTACTACCCATACAGTGAACTTATCCCTCAACCGACTCCCTTCAGATCCTCACTAAGGAAGTAATCAGGGCTGGACGAACTACTACCCATACAGTGAACTTATCCCTCAACCGACTCCCTTCAGATCCTCACTAAGGAAGTAATCAGGGCTTCGCTGGACGAACTACTACCCATACAGTGAACTTATCCCTCAACCGACTCCCTTCAGATCCTCACTAAGGAAGTAATCAGGGCTGGACGAACTACTACCCATACAGTGAACTGATCCCTCAACCGACTCGCTTCAGATCCTCACTAAGGAAGTAATCAGGGCTTCGCTGGACGAACTACTACCCATACAGTGAACTAATCCCTCAACCGACTCCCTTCAGATCCTCACTAAGGAAGTAATCAGGGCTGGACGAACTACTACCCATACAGTGAACTGATCCCTCAACCGACTCCCTTCAGATCCTCACTAAGGAAGTAATCAGGGCTGGACGAACTACTACCCATACAGTGAACTTATCCCTCAACCGACTCCCTTCAGATCCTCACTAAGGAAGTAATCAGGGCTGGACGAACTACTACCCATACAGTGAACTTATCCCTCAACCGACTCCCTTCAGATCCTCACTAAGGAAGTAATCAGGGCTGGACGAACTACTACCCATACAGTGAACTTATCCCTCAACCGACTCCCTTCAGATCCTCACTAAGGAAGTAATCAGGGCTGGACGAACTACTACCCATACAGTGAACTTATCCCTCAACCGACTCCCTTCAGATCCTCACTAAGGAAGTAATCAGGGCTTCGCTGGACGAACTACTACCCATACAGTGAACTTATCCCTCAACCGACTCCCTTCAGATCCTCACTAAGGAAGTAATCAGGGCTTCGCTGGACGAACTACTACCCATACAGTGAACTTATCCCTCAACCGACTCCCTTCAGATCCTCACTAAGGAAGTAATCAGGGCTGGACGAACTACTACCCATACAGTGAACTTATCCCTCAACCGACTCGCTTCAGATCCTCACTAAGGAAGTAATCAGGGCTGGACGAACTACTACCCATACAGTGAACTTATCCCTCAACCGACTCCCTTCAGATCCTCACTAAGGAAGTAATCAGGGCTGGACGAACTACTACCCATACAGTGAACTTATCCCTCAACCGACTCCCTTCAGATCCTCACTAAGGAAGTAATCAGGGCTGGACGAACTACTACCCATACAGTGAACTTATCCCTCAACCCACTCCCTTCAGATCCTCACTAAGGAAGTAATCAGGGCTGGACGAACTACTACCCATACAGTGAACTTATCCCTCAACCGACTCCCTTCAGATCCTCACTAAGGAAGTAATCAGGGCTGGACGAACTACTACCCATACAGTGAACTTATCCCTCAACCGACTCCCTTCAGATCCTCACTAAGGAAGTAATCAGGGCTTCGCTGGACGAACTACTACCCATACAGTGAACTTATCCCTCAACCGACTCCCTTCAGATCCTCACTAAGGAAGTAATCAGGGCTTCGCTGGACGAACTACTACCCATACAGTGAACTTATCCCTCAACCGACTCCCTTCAGATCCTCACTAAGGAAGTAATCAGGGCTGGACGAACTACTACCCATACAGTGAACTTATCCCTCAACCGACTCCCTTCAGATCCTCACTAAGGAAGTAATCAGGGCTGGACGAACTACTACCCATACAGTGAACCTATCCCTCAACCGACTCCCTTCAGATCCTCACTAAGGAAGTAATCAGGGCTGGACGAACTACTACCCATACAGTGAACTTATCCCTCAACCGACTCCCTTCAGATCCTCACTAAGGAAGTAATCAGGGCTTCGCTGGACGAACTACTACCCATACAGTGAACTTATCCCTCAACCGACTCCCTTCAGATCCTCACTAAGGAAGTAATCAGGGCTGGACGAACTACTACCCATACAGTGAACTTATCCCTCAACCGACTCCCTTCAGATCCTCACTAAGGAAGTAATCAGGGCTGGACGAACTACTACCCATACAGTGAACTTATCCCTCAACCGACCCCCTTCAGATCCTCACTAAGGAAGTAATCAGGGCTTCGCTGGACGAACTACTACCCATACAGTGAACTTATCCCTCAACCGACTCCCTTCAGATCCTCACTAAGGAAGTAATCAGGGCTGGACGAACTACTACCCATACAGTGAACTGATCCCTCAACCGACTCGCTTCAGATCCTCACTAAGGAAGTAATCAGGGCTTCGCTGGACGAACTACTACCCATACAGTGAACTTATCCCTCAACCGACTCCCTTCAGATCCTCACTAAGGAAGTAATCAGGGCTGGACGAACAACTACCCATACAGTGAACTGATCCCTCAACCGACTCCCTTCAGATCCTCACTAAGAAAGTAATCAGGGCTGGACGAACTACTACCCATACAGTGAACTTATCCCTCAACCGACTCCCTTCAGATGCTCACTAAGGAAGTAATCAGGGCTTCGCTGGACGAACTACTACCCATACAGTGAACTTATCCCTCAACCGACTCCCTTCAGATCCTCACTAAGGAAGTAATCAGGGCTGGACGAACTACTACCCATACAGTGAACTTATGCCTCAACCGACTCCCTTCAGATGCTCACTAAGGAAGTAATCAGGGCTTCGCTGGACGAACTACTACCCATACAGTGAACTTATCCCTCAACCGACTCCCTTCAGATCCTCACTAAGGAAGTAATCAGGGCTTCGCTGGACGAACTACTACCCATACAGTGAACTTATCTCTCAACCGACTCCCTTCAGATCCTCACTAAGGAAGTAATCAGGGCTGGACGAACTACTACCCATACAGTGAACTTATCCCTCAACCGACTCCCTTCAGATCCTCACTAAGGAAGTAATCAGGGCTGGACGAACTACTACCCATACAGTGAACTTATCCCTCAACCGACTCCCTTCAGATCCTCACTAAGGAAGTAATCAGGGGTTGGCTGGACGAACTACTACCCATACAGTGAACTTATCCCTCAACCGACTCCCTTCAGATCCTCACTAAGGAAGTAATCAGGGCTGGACGAACTACTACCCATACAGTGAACTTATCCCTCAACCGACTCGCTTCAGATCCTCACTAAGGAAGTAATCAGGGCTGGACGAACTACTACCCATACAGTGAACTTATCCCTCAACCGACTCCCTTCAGATCCTCACTAAGGAAGTAATCAGGGCTGGACGAACTACTACCCATACAGTGAATTTATCCCTCAACCGACTCCCTTCAGATCCTCACTAAGGAAGTAATCAGGGCTGGACGAACTACTACCCATACAGTGAACTTATCCCTCAACCCACTCCCTTCAGATCCTCACTAAGGAAGTAATCAGGGCTGGACGAACTACTACCCATACAGTGAACTTATCCCTCAACCGACTCCCTTCAGATCCTCACTAAGGAAGTAATCAGGGCTTCGCTGGACGAACTACTACCCATACAGTGAACTTATCCCTCAACCGACTCCCTTCAGATCCTCACTAAGGAAGTAATCAGGGCTTCGCTGGACGAACTACTACCCATACAGTGAACTTATCCCTCAACCGACTCCCTTCAGATCCTCACTAAGGAAGTAATCAGGGCTTCGCTGGACGAACTACTACCCATACAGTGAACTTATCCCTCAACCGACTCCCTTCAAATCCTCACTAAGGAAGTAATCAGGGCTGGACGAACTACTACCCATACAGTGAACTTATCCCTCAACCGACTCCCTTCAGATCCTCACTAAGGAAGTAATCAGGGCTTCGCTGGACGAACTACTACCCATACAGTGAACTTATCCCTCAACCAACTCCCTTCAGATCCTCACTAAGGAAGTAATCAGGGCTGGACGAACTACTACCCATACAGTGAACTTATCCCTCAACCGACTCCCTTCAAATCCTCACTAAGGAAGTAATCAGGGCTTCGCTGGACGAACTACTACCCATACAGTGAACTTATCCCTCAACCGACTCCCTTCAGATCCTCACTAAGGAAGTAATCAGGGCAGGACGAACTACTACCCATACAGTGAACTTATCCCTCAACCGACTCCCTTCAGATCCTCACTAAGGAAGTAATCAGGGCTGGACGAACTACTACCCATACAGTGAACTTATTCCTCAACCGACTCCCTTCAGATCCTCACTAAGGAAGTAATCAGGGCTCCGCTGGACGAACTACTACCCATACAGTGAACTTATCCCTCAACCGACTCCCTTCAGATGCTCACTAAGGAAGTAATCAGGGCTGGACGAACTACTACCCATACAGTGAACTTATCCCTCAACCGACTCCCTTCAGATCCTCACTAAGGAAGTAATCAGGGCTGGACGAACTACTACCCATACAGTGAACTTATCCCTCAACCGACTCCCTTCAGATCCTCACTAAGGAAGTAATCAGGGCTGGACGAACTACTACCCATACAGTGAACTTATCCCTCAACCGACTCCCTTCAGATCCTCACTAAGGAAGTAATCAGGGCTGGACGAACTACTACCCATACAGTGAACTTATCCCTCAACCGACTCCCTTCAGATCCTCACTAAGGAAGTAATCAGGGCTGGACGAACTACTACCCATACAGTGAACTTATCCCTCAACCGACTCCCTTCAAATCCTCACTAAGGAAGTAATCAGGGCTTCGCTAGACGAACTACTACCCATACAGTGAATTATCCCTCAACCGACTCCCTTCAGATCCTCACTAAGGAACTAATCAGGGCTGGACGAACTACTACCCATACAGTGAACTTATCCCTCAACCGACTCCCTTCAGATCCTCACTAAGGAAGTAATCAGGGCTGGACGAACTACTACCCATACAGTGAACTTATCCCTCAACCGACTCCCTTCAGATCCTCACTAAGGAAGTAATCAGGGCTGGACGAACTACTACCCATACAGTGAACTTATCCCTCAACCGACTCCCTTCAGATCCTCACTAAGGAAGTAATCAGGGCTGGACGAACTACTACCCATACAGTGAACTTATCCCTCAACCGACTCCCTTCAGATCCTCACTAAGGAAGTAATCAGGGCTGGACGAACTACTACCCATACAGTGAACTTATCCCTCAACCGACTCCCTTCAGATCCTCACTAAGGAAGTAATCAGGGCTGGACGAACTACTACCCATACAGTGAACTTATCGCTCAACCGACTCCCTTCAGATCCTCACTAAGGAAGTAATCAGGGCTGGACGAACTACTACCCATACAGTGAACTTATCGCTCAACCGACTCCCTTCAGATCCTCACTAAGGAAGTAATCAGGGCTGGACGAACTACTACCCATACAGTGAACTTATCCCTCAACCGACTCCCTTCAGATCCTCACTAAGGAAGTAATCAGGGCTGGACGAACTACTACCCATACAGTGAACTTATCCCTCAACCGACTCCCTTCAGATCCTCACTAAGGAAGTAATCAGGGCTGGACGAACTACTACCCATACAGTGAACTTATCCCTCAACCGACTCCCTTCAGATCCTCACTAAGGAAGTAATCAGGGCTGGACGAACTACTACCCATACAGTGAACTTATCCCTCAACCGACTCCCTTCAGATCCTCACTAAGGAAGTAATCAGGGCTGGACGAACTACTATACATACAGTGAACTTATCCCTCAACCGACTCCCTTCAGATCCTCACTAAGGAAGTAATCAGGGCTGGACGAACTACTACCCATACAGTGAACTTATCCCTCAACCGACTCCCTTCAGATCCTCACTAAGGAAGTAATCAGGGCTGGACGAACTACTACCCATACAGTGAACTTCTCCCTCAACCGACTCCCTTCAAATCCTCACTAAGGAAGTAATCAGGGCTGGACGAACTACTACCCATACAGTGAACTTATGCCTCAACCGACTCCCTTCAGATGCTCACTAAGGAAGTAATCAGGGCTTCGCTGGACGAACTACTACCCATACAGTGAACTTATCTTTCAACCGACTCCCTTCAGATGCTCACTAAGGAAGTAATCAGGGCTTCGCTGGACGAACTACTACCCATACAGTGAACTTATCCCTCAACCGACTCCCTTCAGATCCTCACTAAGGAAGTAATCAGGGCTTCGCTGGACGAACTACTACCCATACAGTGAACTTATCCCTCAACCGACTCCCTTCAGATGCTCACTAAGGAAGTAATCAGGGCTGGACGAACTACTACCCATACAGTGAACTTATCCCTCAACCGACTCCCTTCAGATCCTCACTAAGGAAGTAATCAGGGCTGGACGAACTACTACCCATACAGTGAACTTATCCCTCAACCGACTCCCTTCAGATCCTCACTAAGGAAGTAATCAGGGGTTGGCTGGACGAACTACTACCCATACAGTGAACTTATCCCTCAACCGACTCCCTTCAGATCCTCACTAAGGAAGTAATCAGGGCTGGACGAACTACTACCCATACAGTGAACTTATCCCTCAACCGACTCGCTTCAGATCCTCACTAAGGAAGTAATCAGGGCTTCGCTGGACGAACTACTACCCATACAGTGAACTTATCCCTCAACCGACTCCCTTCAGATCCTCACTAAGGAAGTAATCAGGGCTGGACGAACTACTACCCATACAGTGAACTTATCCCTCAACCGACTCCCTTCAGATCCTCACTAAGGAAGTAATCAGGGCTGGACGAACTACTACCCATACAGTGAACTTATCCCTCAACCCACTCCCTTCAGATCCTCACTAAGGAAGTAATCAGGGCTGGACGAACTACTACCCATACAGTGAACTTATCCCTCAACCGACTCCCTTCAGATCCTCACTAAGGAAGTAATCAGGGCTTCGCTGGACGAACTACTACCCATACAGTGAACTTATCCCTCAACCGACTCCCTTCAGATCCTCACTAAGGAAGTAATCAGGGCTTCGCTGGACGAACTACTACCCATACAGTGAACTTATCCCTCAACCGACTCCCTTCAGATCCTCACTAAGGAAGTAATCAGGGCTTCGCTGGACGAACTACTACCCATACAGTGAACTTATCCCTCAACCGACTCCCTTCAAATCCTCACTAAGGAAGTAATCAGGGCTGGACGAACTACTACCCATACAGTGAACTTATCCCTCAACCGACTCCCTTCAGATCCTCACTAAGGAAGTAATCAGGGCTTCGCTGGACGAACTACTACCCATACAGTGAACTTATCCCTCAACCAACTCCCTTCAGATCCTCACTAAGGAAGTAATCAGGGCTGGACGAACTACTACCCATACAGTGAACTTATCCCTCAACCGACTCCCTTCAGATCCTCACTAAGGAAGTAATCAGGGCTTCGCTGGACGAACTACTACCCATACAGTGAACTTATCCCTCAACCGACTCCCTTCAGATCCTCACTAAGGAAGTAATCAGGGCTGGACGAACTACTACCCATACAGTGAACTTATCCCTCAACCGACTCGCTTCAGATCCTCACTAAGGAAGTAATCAGGGCTGGACGAACTACTACCCATACAGTGAACTTATCCCTCAACCGACTCCCTTCAGATCCTCACTAAGGAAGTAATCAGGGCTGGACGAACTACTACCCATACAGTGAACTTATCCCTCAACCGACTCCCTTCAGATCCTCACTAAGGAAGTAATCAGGGCTGGACGAACTACTACCCCTACAGTGAACTTATCCCTCAACCCACTCCCTTCAGATCCTCACTAAGGAAGTAATCAGGGCTGGACGAACTACTACCCATACAGTGAACTTATCCCTCAACCGACTCCCTTCAGATCCTCACTAAGGAAGTAATCAGGGCTTCGCTGGACGAACTACTACCCATACAGTGAACTTATCCCTCAACCGACTCCCTTCAGATCCTCACTAAGGAAGTAATCAGGGCTGGACGAACTACTACCCATACAGTGAACTTATCCCTCAACCGACTCCCTTCAAATCCTCACTAAGGAAGTAATCAGGGCTGGACGAACTACTACCCATACAGTGAACTTATCCCTCAACCGACTCCCTTCAGATCCTCACTAAGGAAGTAATCAGGGCTGGACAAACTACTACCCATACAGTGAACTTATCCCTCAACCGACTCCCTTCAGATGCTCACTAAGGAAGTAATCAGGGCTGGACGAACTACTACCCATACAGTGAACTTATCGCTCAACCGACTCCCTTCAAATCCTCACTAAGGAAGTAATCAGGGATGGACGAACTACTACCCATACAGTGAACTTATCCCTCAACCGACTCCCTTCAGATCCTCACTAAGGAAGTAATCACGGCTGGACGAACTACTACCCATACAGTGAACTTATCCCTCAACCGACTCCCTTCAGATCCTCACTAAGGAAGTAATCAGGGCTGGACGAACTACTATCCATACAGTGAACTTATCCCTCAACCGACTCCCTTCAAATCCTCACTAAGGAAGTAATCACAGCTGGACGAACTACTACCCATACAGTGAACTTATCCCTCAACCGACTCCCTTCAGATCCTCACTAAGGAAGTAATCACGGCTGGACGAACTACTACCCATACAGTGAACTTATCCCTCAACCGACTCCCTTCAGATCCTCACTAAGGAAGTAATCAGGGCTGGACGAACTACTACCCATACAGTGAACTTATCCCTCAACCGACTCCCTTCAGATCCTCACTAAGGAAGTAATCAGGGCTGGACGAACTACTACCCATACAGTGAACTTATCCCTCAACCGACTCCCTTCAGATCCTCACTAAGGAAGTAATCAGGGCTGGACGAACTACTACCCATACAGTGAACTTATCCCTCAACCGACTCCCTTCAGATCCTCACTAAGGAAGTAATCAGGGCTGGACGAACTACTGCCCATACAGTGAACTTATCCCTCAACCGACTCCCTTCAGATCCTCACTAAGGAAGTAATCACGGCTGGACGAACTACTACCCATACAGTGAACTTATCCCTCAACCGACTCCCTTCAGATCCTCACTAAGGAAGTAATCAGGGCTGGACGAACTACTACCCATACAGTGAACTTATCCCTCAACCGACTCCCTTCAGATCCTCACTAAGGAAGTAATCAGGGCTTCGCTGGACGAACTACTACCCATACAGTGAACTTATCCCTCAACCGACTCCCTTCAGATCCTCACTAAGGAAGTAATCAGGGCTTCGCTGGACGAACTACTACCCATACAGTGAACTTATCCCTCAACCGACTCCCTTCAGATCCTCACTAAGGAAGTAATCAGGGCTGGACGAACTACTACCCATACAGTGAACTTATCCCTCAACCGACTCCCTTCAGATCCTCACTAAGGAAGTAATCAGGGCTGGACGAACTACTACCCATACAGTGAACTTATCCCTCAACCGACTCCCTTCAGATCCTCACTAAGGAAGTAATCAGGGCTGGACGAACTACTACCCATACAGTGAACTTATCCCTCAACCGACTCCCTTCAGATCCTCACTAAGGAAGTAATAGGGGCTTCGCTGGACGAACTACTACCCATACAGTGAACTTATCCCTCAACCGACTCCCTTCAGATCCTCACTAAGGAAGTAATCAGGGCTTCGCTGGACGAACTACTACCCATACAGTGAACTTATCCCTCAACCGACTCCCTTCAGATCCTCACTAAGGAAGTAATCAGGGCTGGACGAACTACTACCCATACAGTGAACTTATCCCTCAACCGACTCCCTTCAGATCCTCACTAAGGAAGTAATCAGGGCTGGACGAACTACTACCCATACAGTGAACTTATCCCTCAACCGACTCCCTTCAGATCCTCACTAAGGAAGTAATCAGGGCTGGACGAACTACTACCCATACAGTGAACTTATCCCTCAACCGACTCCCTTCAGATCCTCACTAAGGAAGTAATCAGGGCTTCGCTGGACGAACTACTACCCATACAGTGAACTTATCCCTCAACCGACTCCCTTCAGATCCTCACTAAGGAAGTAATCAGGGCTGGACGAACTACTACCCATACAGTGAACTTATCCCTCAACCGACTCCCTTCAGATCCTCACTAAGGAAGTAATCAGGGCTGGACGAACTACTACCCATACAGTGAACTTATCCCTCAACCGACCCCCTTCAGATCCTCACTAAGGAAGTAATCAGGGCTTCGCTGGACGAACTACTACCCATACAGTGAACTTATCCCTCAACCGACTCCCTTCAGATCCTCACTAAGGAAGTAATCAGGGCTGGACGAACTACTACCCATACAGTGAACTGATCCCTCAACCGACTCGCTTCAGATCCTCACTAAGGAAGTAATCAGGGCTTCGCTGGACGAACTACTACCCATACAGTGAACTTATCCCTCAACCGACTCCCTTCAGATCCTCACTAAGGAAGTAATCAGGGCTGGACGAACAACTACCCATACAGTGAACTGATCCCTCAACCGACTCCCTTCAGATCCTCACTAAGGAAGTAATCAGGGCTGGACGAACTACTACCCATACAGTGAACTTATCCCTCAACCGACTCCCTTCAGATGCTCACTAAGGAAGTAATCAGGGCTTCGCTGGACGAACTACTACCCATACAGTGAACTTATCCCTCAACCGACTCCCTTCAGATCCTCACTAAGGAAGTAATCAGGGCTGGACGAACTACTACCCATACAGTGAACTTATGCCTCAACCGACTCCCTTCAGATGCTCACTAAGGAAGTAATCAGGGCTTCGCTGGACGAACTACTACCCATACAGTGAACTTATCCCTCAACCGACTCCCTTCAGATCCTCACTAAGGAAGTAATCAGGGCTTCGCTGGACGAACTACTACCCATACAGTGAACTTATCTCTCAACCGACTCCCTTCAGATCCTCACTAAGGAAGTAATCAGGGCTGGACGAACTACTACCCATACAGTGAACTTATCCCTCAACCGACTCCCTTCAGATCCTCACTAAGGAAGTAATCAGGGCTGGACGAACTACTACCCATACAGTGAACTTATCCCTCAACCGACTCCCTTCAGATCCTCACTAAGGAAGTAATCAGGGGTTGGCTGGACGAACTACTACCCATACAGTGAACTTATCCCTCAACCGACTCCCTTCAGATCCTCACTAAGGAAGTAATCAGGGCTGGACGAACTACTACCCATACAGTGAACTTATCCCTCAACCGACTCGCTTCAGATCCTCACTAAGGAAGTAATCAGGGCTGGACGAACTACTACCCATACAGTGAACTTATCCCTCAACCGACTCCCTTCAGATCCTCACTAAGGAAGTAATCAGGGCTGGACGAACTACTACCCATACAGTGAACTTATCCCTCAACCGACTCCCTTCAGATCCTCACTAAGGAAGTAATCAGGGCTGGACGAACTACTACCCATACAGTGAACTTATCCCTCAACCCACTCCCTTCAGATCCTCACTAAGGAAGTAATCAGGGCTGGACGAACTACTACCCATACAGTGAACTTATCCCTCAACCGACTCCCTTCAGATCCTCACTAAGGAAGTAATCAGGGCTTCGCTGGACGAACTACTACCCATACAGTGAACTTATCCCTCAACCGACTCCCTTCAGATCCTCACTAAGGAAGTAATCAGGGCTTCGCTGGACGAACTACTACCCATACAGTGAACTTATCCCTCAACCGACTCCCTTCAGATCCTCACTAAGGAAGTAATCAGGGCTTCGCTGGACGAACTACTACCCATACAGTGAACTTATCCCTCAACCGACTCCCTTCAAATCCTCACTAAGGAAGTAATCAGGGCTGGACGAACTACTACCCATACAGTGAACTTATCCCTCAACCGACTCCCTTCAGATCCTCACTAAGGAAGTAATCAGGGCTTCGCTGGACGAACTACTACCCATACAGTGAACTTATCCCTCAACCAACTCCCTTCAGATCCTCACTAAGGAAGTAATCAGGGCTGGACGAACTACTACCCATACAGTGAACTTATCCCTCAACCGACTCCCTTCAAATCCTCACTAAGGAAGTAATCAGGGCTTCGCTGGACGAACTACTACCCATACAGTGAACTTATCCCTCAACCGACTCCCTTCAGATCCTCACTAAGGAAGTAATCAGGGCTGGACGAACTACTACCCATACAGTGAACTTATCCCTCAACCGACTCCCTTCAGATCCTCACTAAGGAAGTAATCAGGGCTGGACGAACTACTACCCATACAGTGAACTTATCCCTCAACCGACTCCCTTCAGATCCTCACTAAGGAAGTAATCAGGGCTCCGCTGGACGAACTACTACCCATACAGTGAACTTATCCCTCAACCGACTCCCTTCAGATGCTCACTAAGGAAGTAATCAGGGCTGGACGAACTACTACCCATACAGTGAACTTATCCCTCAACCGACTCCCTTCAGATCCTCACTAAGGAAGTAATCAGGGCTGGACGAACTACTACCCATACAGTGAACTTATCCCTCAACCGACTCCCTTCAGATCCTCACTAAGGAAGTAATCAGGGCCGGACGAACTACTACCCATACAGTGAACTTATCCCTCAACCGACTCCCTTCAGATCCTCACTAAGGAAGTAATCAGGGCTGGACGAACTACTACCCATACAGTGAACTTATCCCTCAACCGACTCCCTTCAGATCCTCACTAAGGAAGTAATCAGGGCTGGACGAACTACTACCCATACAGTGAACTTATCCCTCAACCGACTCCCTTCAGATCCTCACTAAGGAAGTAATCAGGGCTTCGCTGGACGAACTACTACCCATACAGTGAATTATCCCTCAACCGACTCCCTTCAGATCCTCACTAAGGAACTAATCAGGGCTGGACGAACTACTACCCATACAGTGAACTTATCCCTCAACCGACTCCCTTCAGATCCTCACTAAGGAAGTAATCAGGGCTGGACGAACTACTACCCATACAGTGAACTTATCCCTCAACCGACTCCCTTCAGATCCTCACTAAGGAAGTAATCAGGGCTGGACGAACTACTACCCATACAGTGAACTTATCCCTCAACCGACTCCCTTCAGATCCTCACTAAGGAAGTAATCAGGGCTGGACGAACTACTACCCATACAGTGAACTTATCCCTCAACCGACTCCCTTCAGATCCTCACTAAGGAAGTAATCAGGGCTTCGCTGGACGAACTACTACCCATACAGTGAACTTATCCCTCAACCGACTCCCTTCAGATCCTCACTAAGGAAGTAATCAGGGCTGGACGAACTACTACCCATACAGTGAACTTATCGCTCAACCGACTCCCTTCAGATCCTCACTAAGGAAGTAATCAGGGCTGGACGAACTACTACCCATACAGTGAACTTATCGCTCAACCGACTCCCTTCAGATCCTCACTAAGGAAGTAATCAGGGCTGGACGAACTACTACCCATACAGTGAACTTATCCCTCAACCGACTCCCTTCAGATCCTCACTAAGGAAGTAATCAGGGCTGGACGAACTACTACCCATACAGTGAACTTATCCCTCAACCGACTCCCTTCAGATCCTCACTAAGGAAGTAATCAGGGCTGGACGAACTACTACCCATACAGTGAACTTATCCCTCAACCGACTCCCTTCAGATCCTCACTAAGGAAGTAATCAGGGCTGGACGAACTACTACCCATACAGTGAACTTATCCCTCAACCGACTCCCTTCAGATCCTCACTAAGGAAGTAATCAGGGCTGGACGAACTACTATACATACAGTGAACTTATCCCTCAACCGACTCCCTTCAGATCCTCACTAAGGAAGTAATCAGGGCTGGACGAACTACTACCCATACAGTGAACTTATCCCTCAACCGACTCCCTTCAGATCCTCACTAAGGAAGTAATCAGGGCTGGACGAACTACTACCCATACAGTGAACTTCTCCCTCAACCGACTCCCTTCAAATCCTCACTAAGGAAGTAATCAGGGCTGGACGAACTACTACCCATACAGTGAACTTATGCCTCAACCGACTCCCTTCAGATGCTCACTAAGGAAGTAATCAGGGCTTCGCTGGACGAACTACTACCCATACAGTGAACTTATCTTTCAACCGACTCCCTTCAGATGCTCACTAAGGAAGTAATCAGGGCTTCGCTGGACGAACTACTACCCATACAGTGAACTTATCCCTCAACCGACTCCCTTCAGATCCTCACTAAGGAAGTAATCAGGGCTTCGCTGGACGAACTACTACCCATACAGTGAACTTATCCCTCAACCGACTCCCTTCAGATGCTCACTAAGGAAGTAATCAGGGCTGGACGAACTACTACCCATACAGTGAACTTATCCCTCAACCGACTCCCTTCAGATCCTCACTAAGGAAGTAATCAGGGCTGGACGAACTACTACCCATACAGTGAACTTATCCCTCAACCGACTCCCTTCAGATCCTCACTAAGGAAGTAATCAGGGCTGGACGAACTACTACCCATACAGTGAACTTATCCCTCAACCGACTCCCTTCAGATCCTCACTAAGGAAGTAATCAGGGCTTCGCTGGACGAACTACTACCCATACAGTGAACTTATCCCTCAACCGACTCCCTTCAGATCCTCACTAAGGAAGTAATCAGGGCTGGACGAACTACTACCCATACAGTGAACTGATCCCTCAACCGACTCGCTTCAGATCCTCACTAAGGAAGTAATCAGGGCTTCGCTGGACGAACTACTACCCATACAGTGAACTAATCCCTCAACCGACTCCCTTCAGATCCTCACTAAGGAAGTAATCAGGGCTGGACGAACTACTACCCATACAGTGAACTGATCCCTCAACCGACTCCCTTCAGATCCTCACTAAGGAAGTAATCAGGGCTGGACGAACTACTACCCATACAGTGAACTTATCCCTCAACCGACTCCCTTCAGATCCTCACTAAGGAAGTAATCAGGGCTGGACGAACTACTACCCATACAGTGAACTTATCCCTCAACCGACTCCCTTCAGATCCTCACTAAGGAAGTAATCAGGGCTGGACGAACTACTACCCATACAGTGAACTTATCCCTCAACCGACTCCCTTCAGATCCTCACTAAGGAAGTAATCAGGGCTGGACGAACTACTACCCATACAGTGAACTTATCCCTCAACCGACTCCCTTCAGATCCTCACTAAGGAAGTAATCAGGGCTTCGCTGGACGAACTACTACCCATACAGTGAACTTATCCCTCACCCGACTCCCTTCAGATCCTCACTAAGGAAGTAATCAGGGCTTCGCTGGACGAACTACTACCCATACAGTGAACTTATCCCTCAACCGACTCCCTTCAGATCCTCACTAAGGAAGTAATCAGGGCTGGACGAACTACTACCCATACAGTGAACTTATCCCTCAACCGACTCGCTTCAGATCCTCACTAAGGAAGTAATCAGGGCTGGACGAACTACTACCCATACAGTGAACTTATCCCTCAACCGACTCCCTTCAGATCCTCACTAAGGAAGTAATCAGGGCTGGACGAACTACTACCCATACAGTGAACTTATCCCTCAACCGACTCCCTTCAGATCCTCACTAAGGAAGTAATCAGGGCTGGACGAACTACTACCCATACAGTGAACTTATCCCTCAACCCACTCCCTTCAGATCCTCACTAAGGAAGTAATCAGGGCTGGACGAACTACTACCCATACAGTGAACTTATCCCTCAACCGACTCCCTTCAGATCCTCACTAAGGAAGTAATCAGGGCTTCGCTGGACGAACTACTACCCATACAGTGAACTTATCCCTCAACCGACTCCCTTCAGATCCTCACTAAGGAAGTAATCAGGGCTGGACGAACTACTACCCATACAGTGAACTTATCCCTCAACCGACTCCCTTCAAATCCTCACTAAGGAAGTAATCAGGGCTGGACGAACTACTACCCATACAGTGAACTTATCCCTCAACCGACTCCCTTCAGATCCTCACTAAGGAAGTAATCAGGGCTGGACAAACTACTACCCATACAGTGAACTTATCCCTCAACCGACTCCCTTCAGATGCTCACTAAGGAAGTAATCAGGGCTGGACGAACTACTACCCATACAGTGAACTTATCGCTCAACCGACTCCCTTCAAATCCTCACTAAGGAAGTAATCAGGGATGGACGAACTACTACCCATACAGTGAACTTATCCCTCAACCGACTCCCTTCAGATCCTCACTAAGGAAGTAATCACGGCTGGACGAACTACTACCCATACAGTGAACTTATCCCTCAACCGACTCCCTTCAGATCCTCACTAAGGAAGTAATCAGGGCTGGACGAACTACTATCCATACAGTGAACTTATCCCTCAACCGACTCCCTTCAAATCCTCACTAAGGAAGTAATCACAGCTGGACGAACTACTACCCATACAGTGAACTTATCCCTCAACCGACTCCCTTCAGATCCTCACTAAGGAAGTAATCACGGCTGGACGAACTACTACCCATACAGTGAACTTATCCCTCAACCGACTCCCTTCAGATCCTCACTAAGGAAGTAATCAGGGCTGGACGAACTACTACCCATACAGTGAACTTATCCCTCAACCGACTCCCTTCAGATCCTCACTAAGGAAGTAATCAGGGCTGGACGAACTACTACCCATACAGTGAACTTATCCCTCAACCGACTCCCTTCAGATCCTCACTAAGGAAGTAATCAGGGCTGGACGAACTACTACCCATACAGTGAACTTATCCCTCAACCGACTCCCTTCAGATCCTCACTAAGGAAGTAATCAGGGCTGGACGAACTACTGCCCATACAGTGAACTTATCCCTCAACCGACTCCCTTCAGATCCTCACTAAGGAAGTAATCACGGCTGGACGAACTACTACCCATACAGTGAACTTATCCCTCAACCGACTCCCTTCAGATCCTCACTAAGGAAGTAATCAGGGCTGGACGAACTACTACCCATACAGTGAACTTATCCCTCAACCGACTCCCTTCAGATCCTCACTAAGGAAGTAATCAGGGCTTCGCTGGACGAACTACTACCCATACAGTGAACTTATCCCTCAACCGACTCCCTTCAGATCCTCACTAAGGAAGTAATCAGGGCTTCGCTGGACGAACTACTACCCATACAGTGAACTTATCCCTCAACCGACTCCCTTCAGATCCTCACTAAGGAAGTAATCAGGGCTGGACGAACTACTACCCATACAGTGAACTTATCCCTCAACCGACTCCCTTCAGATCCTCACTAAGGAAGTAATCAGGGCTGGACGAACTACTACCCATACAGTGAACTTATCCCTCAACCGACTCCCTTCAGATCCTCACTAAGGAAGTAATCAGGGCTGGACGAACTACTACCCATACAGTGAACTTATCCCTCAACCGACTCCCTTCAGATCCTCACTAAGGAAGTAATCAGGGCTTCGCTGGACGAACTACTACCCATACAGTGAACTTATCCCTCAACCGACTCCCTTCAGATCCTCACTAAGGAAGTAATCAGGGCTGGACGAACTACTACCCATACAGTGAACTTATCCCTCAACCGACTCCCTTCAGATCCTCACTAAGGAAGTAATCAGGGCTGGACGAACTACTACCCATACAGTGAACTTATCCCTCAACCGACTCCCTTCAGATCCTCACTAAGGAAGTAATCAGGGCTTCGCTGGACGAACTACTACCCATACAGTGAACTTATCCCTCAACCGACTCCCTTCAGATCCTCACTAAGGAAGTAATCAGGGCTGGACGAACTACTACCCATACAGTGAACTGATCCCTCAACCGACTCGCTTCAGATCCTCACTAAGGAAGTAATCAGGGCTTCGCTGGACGAACTACTACCCATACAGTGAACTTATCCCTCAACCGACTCCCTTCAATCCTCACTAAGGAAGTAATCAGGGCTGGACGAACTACTACCCATACAGTGAACTGATCCCTCAACCGACTCCCTTCAGATCCTCACTAAGGAAGTAATCAGGGCTGGACGAACTACTACCCATACAGTGAACTTATCCCTCAACCGACTCCCTTCAGATCCTCACTAAGGACGTAATCAGGGCTTCGCTGGACGAACTACTACCCATACAGTGAACTTATCCCTCAACCGACTCCCTTCAGATCCTCACTAAGGAAGTAATCAGGGCTGGACGAACTACTACCCATACAGTGAACTTATGCCTCAACCGACTCCCTTCAGATGCTCACTAAGGAAGTAATCAGGGCTTCGCTGGACGAACTACTACCCATACAGTGAACTTATCTTTCAACCGACTCCCTTCAGATGCTCACTAAGGAAGTAATCAGGGCTTCGCTGGACGAACTACTACCCATACAGTGAACTTATCCCTCAACCGACTCCCTTCAGATCCTCACTAAGGAAGTAATCAGGGCTTCGCTGGACGAACTACTACCCATACAGTGAACTTATCCCTCAACCGACTCCCTTCAGATGCTCACTAAGGAAGTAATCAGGGCTGGACGAACTACTACCCATACAGTGAACTTATCCCTCAACCGACTCCCTTCAGATCCTCACTAAGGAAGTAATCAGGGCTGGACGAACTACTACCCATACAGTGAACTTATCCCTCAACCGACTCCCTTCAGATCCTCACTAAGGAAGTAATCAGGGCTGGACGAACTACTACCCATACAGTGAACTTATCCCTCAACCGACTCCCTTCAGATCCTCACTAAGGAAGTAATCAGGGCTTCGCTGGACGAACTACTACCCATACAGTGAACTTATCCCTCAACCGACTCCCTTCAGATCCTCACTAAGGAAGTATTCAGGGCTGGACGAACTACTACCCATACAGTGAACTGATCCCTCAACCGACTCGCTTCAGATCCTCACTAAGGAAGTAATCAGGGCTTCGCTGGACGAACTACTACCCATACAGTGAACTAATCCCTCAACCGACTCCCTTCAGATCCTCACTAAGGAAGTAATCAGGGCTGGACGAACTACTACCCATACAGTGAACTGATCCCTCAACCGACTCCCTTCAGATCCTCACTAAGGAAGTAATCAGGGATGGACGAACTACTACCCATACAGTGAACTTATCCCTCAACCGACTCCCTTCAGATCCTCACTAAGGAAGTAATCAGGGCTGGACGAACTACTACCCATACAGTGAACTTATCCCTCAACCGACTCCCTTCAGATCCTCACTAAGGAAGTAATCAGGGCTGGACGAACTACTACCCATACAGTGAACTTATCCCTCAACCGACTCCCTTCAGATCCTCACTAAGGAAGTAATCAGGGCTGGACGAACTACTACCCATACAGTGAACTTATCCCTCAACCGACTCCCTTCAGATCCTCACTAAGGAAGTAATCAGGGCTTCGCTGGACGAACTACTACCCATACAGTGAACTTATCCCTCAACCGACTCCCTTCAGATCCTCACTAAGGAAGTAATCAGGGCTTCGCTGGACGAACTACTACCCATACAGTGAACTTATCCCTCAACCGACTCCCTTCAGATCCTCACTAAGGAAGTAATCAGGGCTGGACGAACTACTACCCATACAGTGAACTGATCCCTCAACCGACTCGCTTCAGATCCTCACTAAGGAAGTAATCAGGGCTTCGCTGGACGAACTACTACCCATACAGTGAACTTATCCCTCAACCGACTCCCTTCAGATCCTCACTAAGGAAGTAATCAGGGCTTCGCTGGACGAACTACTACCCATACAGTGAACTTATCCCTCAACCGACTCCCTTCAGATCCTCACTAAGGAAGTAATCAGGGCTGGACGAACTACTACCCATACAGTGAACTGATCCCTCAACCGACTCGCTTCAGATCCTCACTAAGGAAGTAATCAGGGCTTCGCTGGACGAACTACTACCCATACAGTGAACTTATCCCTCAACCGACTCCCTTCAGATCCTCACTAAGGAAGTAATCAGGGCTGGACGAACTACTACCCATACAGTGAACTGATCCCTCAACCGACTCCCTTCAGATCCTCACTAAGGAAGTAATCAGGGCTGGACGAACTACTACCCATACAGTGAACTTATCCCTCAACCGACTCCCTTCAGATCCTCACTAAGGAAGTAATCAGGGCTGGACGAACTACTACCCATACAGTGAACTTATCCCTCAACCGACTCCCTTCAGATCCTCACTAAGGAAGTAATCAGGGCTGGACGAACTACTACCCATACAGTGAACTTATCCCTCAACCGACTCCCTTCAGATGCTCACTAAGGAAGTAATCAGGGCTGGACGAACTACTACCCATACAGTGAACTTATCCCTCAACCGACTCCCTTCAGATGCTCACTAAGGAAGTAATCAGGGCTTCGCTGGACGAACTACTACCCATACAGTGAACTGATCCCTCAACCGACTCCCTTCAGATCCTCACTAAGGAAGTAATCAGGGCTTCGGTCATGATTTTGTCCTAGCATCCTCCAGTCCCAAATTAAATATCGAGATTTCACCGGAAATATGTGTTTTGAGGCCCCCTGAATAAGAAAAAGCATGTTCTGGAAAACGTCCGTGTATGTGTCAGACTGCGGACAGCATAACTAAAAAAAACACAAATAAGAAAGGAACAAAGAAGGAAAGAAGGAAAGAAAGCTTTCGGGTTCCCCATCTGCCATTTTATCCTAACAAATATGAAATAAACTTTTTTAAAGCAAATCTTTATCACGATCAAGAAGAAGTACAAAATAAGGCTTGACAAAATAGGTACATAAAGAATGCCAGAGAAAGAAATATAACATCTGATTTATGGTTCTTTTATTTTAAGAAAATGCAAAGTGACTGGTATTTGTATCGAAACTATAAAATGACTAAGGCAATGTAATCAAAGTTTCCTTCCGTTGCATATGCCCGAAAGTAACAAGGTGTTTCAACTTGTGTGTTTAAAAGTAAAGAAGAAGAAGCGAGTGCGTGTAATTGACATGTGCAGGAAAAATGGAGCTGTAAAGGAAATCAATATCACCTACTGATAAATATGGAACGAACGAACGAAGGAATAACACGGTGTGTAGTAAGAAAATTGTAAATTATTATGAAGAGCCCCATTGACCTACATACACACACACACCCTTTTCCTCGGAGAGGTCGGTTGCTCGGGATATCGATTTTTGATTACTTAATCTAACACGCAGCACGCAAAGGGGAGAGTCGAGTGTGTGTGTGTGTGTGTGTGTGTGTGTGTGTGTGTGTGTGTGTGTGTGTGTGTGCATGCGGCAATTGCAGCAGCCCTAGGGTGGTTTATATACCTACTTTAATACCTACATTTGGACTAGAGCTTCAGAAAACTACTTACAAACACTTATTTTTCATCTACTTGTTTTTAATCAAGGTAAACCTGCAGAGAAAGATACATTACACGTTTCCTTGTAGATACAAAGGGAACAGTGATAGTCTATGTTTAACAACTGAACGTTATACCCTCACCTTAAAATTCTATATTGCTTCCAAGCAAATGAGATAAAAAACCTGAATATTTACAAAATTTTCGTATTGAGTAATACGAGTAATTAATAACGAATATCTCAGAAATGGCTAATACTTCAAAAAAAGAATCTGAAATTAATTTTTTTAACTGGAACAGTGCTGTCAGCATTAAAGTGACACACAGCTAACCGAAAAAAATGTCAATTTCTTTAGCTCTAATTCACAGATAAATATAAAAGCATTGCCGCGCATTCGTCTCGGAAAAACTCGAAAATGGCTCGGCCAATTTGAATAATGTCTTTTTTGTTTTCTTCGCCTCAATACTGAAATGGTTTAGAAAAAGGAACCTTAAGAAAATCCTAACGACCAGCCAAAAAACCGAACAAATCGAAATTGTTAATTTTGTGTCGGAATCGCCACTTCGAATTACTTTCAATATTCCATTTTGCTTAAAAATGGAAGTACATTTTGTGAATAGATTTGTTTAGACACAATTTAATTACATTTTGCGAACATTCTTTTTGATCATGCATTTTATTAGGGTAAATTGAGTTTGAAGGCTCAGAATTAAAACTTCATTCAATTTTGTTTTATCGAAACTTAAGGGATTCGTTCAAGAATTTCAAAACTGCAAAGTTAAGGTTGAAGCCGAAATTGTGAACGCCATAATTATGGATAGAATACTGCATCACATGGCGGAATTAAATAATCAGAAAATATTAAAATCGTTACATATATAAAGCTACAGGGTCTGGGAGATTAGTTGTGACTAAAATTGTCAAAAGACACGAAAAGGTACAGACAAGTGATTAGGGGCGAGCTTCAGGTAGTCCAGCGAGACCTGGTAAGACCAGTTTTCCTGGAAATCGCTCAGCGCCGGTGTGAGCCGGAAAACAAGGAATGGTCGTTTCTTCGAAACCCTGTTGCTAGTTAGGAAGTGAAAGGTATAGAGAGCGTCATAACGCACAGGCACTTGCCTGCGAGAACCCGGAGAGAAAGGGTCGTTTAGAGTGGCCCTCCAGAAACCGGCGGGTCACTACACTCGTCGCCCATATCTTCAGTCACGAGGCTTGTATTCCGGATCCTCAAATGTGAGGACACATTCTAGTTAATATTAACGATTTTCTGTCTTAGTAAGGACACGGTAACGACTCAACTAATTTAATAACGATCGGCAAATCTCACGCTTTATTATTTTGGTGAGAATAAAAGTGTTTCAACGAAGTTCTGGTTTTATTCGCAAACACCCACGCATACCCTGAGGTTAAGATCACATGCCAGAGCAGCCGGAGCAGAAGACATCAGAAAGCAGCAGTCGGAGTAGGAGAGTGGAAAGGACAGCGAGATTCCACATCAAGGTAAGTTCAACAAACTCGAGTGATTGTGAAAACAGTTCCGTGTCGTTTTACAGTTGTCATTAGAATGCCAGGGAGAGGACGAGAAAATAAAAAGCTTAGTTTACCAGAAAGTTTTCTATTGAATGTTAACTGCATTTATCTCTCATGTAAATAAAATACAATCAAAATTTTGAAAAAAAACTGTCCATAAAGGTCAGTTTACGATTCTCGTTTTTGAGTTGTGCTGTCCACAGACTGACAAACTGACACACACATGGAACTTTTTCTAAATATGGTTTCTTTTGGATCTAGGGGGCCTCAAAACATATATTTCCGGTGAAATCTCGACATCGAATTTTTGGGTGGAATACAATACTTCCTCTGCTTACTGTACGTAATGATAATTCTAATAATTACCTTTATCGGGAGATTTACTGTTAGTAAACACGTTTCCATTACTAAACGTTCGGACAGCGAATAACGCCGCTACTGCTAACGCCATTTGCCGTCGCTATCGGAGGCTAAAAGATTGTCCTCGTATAACAAACATTTACGCACATTTGTCTCACAATTCATAACACGTTAGATGCATTAAATACTGAAATCTTTTCTTCTCAGCACAGGAAACTGCGTATTTCTAAATGCAAACGGAGATAAGCTTTGATCTTTCCGCTTCTTCTCTCTTCCTCTTCTATCTCTTCTGTTAAATGGTCGTACAAAGGCATTCTGTTTCTCTCCCCTTCATTTAGAGATAAAAGCTTCATATAATTTCAGTGCGAAAGCCTGGAGCTATTACTTACAGCAAAATTTACTTATTCGCTACACATTTATATTTATTTTAAGTTTATGAACAATAACACTGTTTAAAATTGGTTATGCGGTCAAAATGAATTAATAGAAATCGTTGCTCTGATTTAAAAAATTAAGCTATTATTGTCTATCACGTCTGGTTATGACATACGTCTATGGCAATCCCACTCCTGACACCAGTGTGAGAAAATCCAGTCCGGTTACTTTTCTATCGTCTTACTGTCATAAAATGTTATCAGAAATACACAGTTTTTTCCTCGTCAGTATAGTCTATAGTCTTTCCTGTTATCGTAACCTCGATCAGTGCTTTTAGTTCTCTTCTTCACTTTCTCTGTCTTTCATGCAGTAATTACGATAATTTAATCAGTTGTGACATTCGCTAAATCTTCTTACGACGTACCAACACGACACACAGAGTTTATACTGGGGATAACGTCACGCGGACCTTTCTCGAGTTCCACACAGATACATCGGAAATGACGCAGCTAAGTGCCCCGCGAACGTTCTTGAATCCCCTTTTCTTTCTACTGTTTCAATTATCGAGTCACTTACACATAGCAGTCGTTCGAGGCAGCCCGGCTCATGTCTAGGTGTTAAATCGATTCAGCTTATAAGAATATGTTTGGTTATTTTAAATCTGTTGAGTACTTTGTCAATTGGCTCACCTCTTAGAGTAGTAGAGAATTCAAACATGATGAATAAAAAAGTCCAATTACAAATTCATCTATAGTGAACTGCAAAGGAAATAATTAAAGATTATTTAATACTTTACCTACACAGTTTGACAATAGAGTGGGACTGATGAAGCAAATGTTTTGCTTACTAATCGGCTCCCTGTTCCATGCACGCGTTCACATCTACGGCGAGTGAAAGTTCAAGGTAGGTCAGAACTTTAAAGCTGTCTCCCCACGTGTCTATGTGCTTGTTCCAGCTTGAATTTAATGTATAGCGTTATTTTAATGTAAATCTGATCGCTAATTATCTTCAAACATTTATTAAAATAAATGTTCATGTTGGCTACCTCCAGTCTGGTGGTTAGTTTGCTAACCTTCAAGTGCAGAAGCCCTGGGTTCAATTCCCGGTTAGGGAATGGACACTTTTCACTGTATTTGCATGTAGCACGCTAAGCAGTGCGTTTGTTTCCTTACTTACGCTTGGACAGTTTAACAGCCAGGCGGGCGTAGATGTTAGGTGTCACACCCTGACATGATGTTATCAAGGTCAGCAGCACACCTCCGGGAACACTACACTGCAGTCTACTAATATATCTCTAATTGCATTCTCGTCCTTTCCTCGAACACACACACTGCAACATCATCTTGTGTTATACTGTATCCTAATTAATTAGTCTACCTTGTGACAACACCTTAGCGTAGTAGTTTCCTAAAGCAACTGTTTTTAACTAAAGCAAGCAAAAAATGTGATGTGTTACACTCACATGACTTTCTCTACTCTTGTACTAACCATTCTTACAAACTCTTATTCCTATATTTTCTTCATGTTAGTTGAGATAAATATTTACAGAAACTGTCCTATTGTTTATTTCCTTGTAGCTACAAGGGGAATATGGGAATACAGTAGGGTTGGAGTGAAATTCAAATCTTTTGTTTTGAGTTCCCGTTCTCTTTATACGGTTAAGATATAAAAAAAAATAATATGCACCTTCCATTTCAGTAAAGATTAAGTATTGTAAAACTCACACAAATAACGAGAAATGTCTTAGAAATGGTTCATTCCCCCCCCCCCCAAAAAAAAAAAAATTATTTGGACATAAATTGCGCGCACGTGCGTGTGTGTGTGTGGTCAGTTGGTTAAAAACCAAAGTAAGTATTTAAGTTTAATGTCTTTTAAGGATACGACACGAGGATTTTGAAGAAAATTCCTCCACTCTAAACTACCTTTGACATAGAACACTTCTAAAACATTTTTGGTTTTCTTGAAAATCGCTCTAACGATTTTGATTTGTTTGAGATATTTTTATGAGAAGTGAAATGTATATTTTGAATTTTCTGACCATAACCTATGTAGTCCTGTTCACTCTGGGTGACTTCTGGTAAACTGTATGAGATAGACCAAATCTTGTAGATCTTGCTAAAGCACAATTTATGTCGAAATAATTTTTTGTGAAGTGAACCATTTCGGAGGTATTCTTTGTATGCGTTTTGGAATACAAACTTGCGTCACATGCAAGACCGTCATTTATTTTTTATATCTTAGCCGTGCAAAGTGAACGGAATTTCAAAGCTTTAAAATATTTGACTATCACTCAAAGCCTACTGTATTTCCATATTCCCCTTGTACCTACAAGGAAATAAACAATTTTTACAACAATTTTTTTTTTGTCTCAACTAACATGAAGAAGATATAGGAATAAGAGTTTGTAAGAATGGTTAGTACAAGAGTAGAGAAAGTCGTGTGAGTGTAACACATGAGATTTTAAACATATGTTATACGGATATGGAGAATGGGATAAGTAGCTACTTACAGTAACATAAAACGGGTATTGGATTGCCAGCCATTTTTCCTTTTGCCTTGTCACTCGACTTAACTGGACGCAGTAGCACCATCTGGGACTTCTTGATCGTGAAATAAATTTACAGAGTGGGGGAATGTCCAACACGGCAAGATGGGAAAGGTCCATTAAGGAAAGTGGAACAGAAACTAAAGACTTCTTGCAAGAAGCGAATTTCTTCCAAAAATCTGATGTGTTGCACTCACATGACTTTCTCTACTCTTGTACTAACCATTCTTACAAACTCTTATTCCTATATCTTCTTCGTGTTAGTTGAGATAAACATTTGTACAAATTATCTTATTGCTTATTTCCTTGTAGGTACAAGGGGGATATGGGAATACATATAAAAATGAACAACGATGTTGCATTTGAAAGTTTTCTTTTCCGAAATTGACACACATAAGAAGGAATATCTCTGAAATGGTTGAGTCTACAAAAAAATTATTTGGACATTAAGTGTGTGTTTTAGCAAGATCTACATTTATGTATAGTAAGCTTTGGTGTATCTTTTACGCTTTATCAGTTATATAAAAGTCAATCCAGAATAAAAAGGACTACATGGGCTATAGCCAGAAAATTCAAAATATGCATTTCATATTTTATAAAAATATCTTAAACATATGGTAGGCATTTTCAATAAAATCAAAATTTTGTAAAAGTAACCTTGGTGTATTGTTGGGGCGGCACGATGTGTAGAAGTTCTCAGCCGTTGCCTGGCTGCTCCTCGAGTACTGAGATTCCTATCCCAGGGTATGCGTGAATGTGGTGTTCACAAAATATGACACCGATTCTTGATTCACATAGCATTTTTTATGAATGTTTCGATTGATTGAACATGAGAAGTTGGCGACCGATAAACAGCAATGTAAGACAAGAACTGTCACTATTACTAAATATAATAACATATAGACGAGTATAATTCCCGGTAATATTATAAATCATGAAGGCTGGTTTCAATAAGTAGTTCAACTTAGTTCTGCTACATAAACAAAGATGTCTCCTCAAGCCAAGCCGACGTTGACCGTACTAACCTCCCCTTTGTGCTAGAATAATTTCACTCTCCTACTCCTAGCCGCTAATGCGATGTTGTAACATTTTCTGAAGGTTTTAAGTTCTCCTGAGTTTATTTCCTACTCTATAAATTTCTTGACATTCCAAGAGTTTCACTTTCAACTAGTGCAGATAGTCCCTGCTTTACTGCGCTAATTATGGGCGAATTGGCATAAGAAATCCAGTCACTTGCCAATGATCTGGCTACATAGTAATGAAAGACTAATTTTCCTTACTAACAAACCTTATAGAGTGCGTTCGCAGATCAACCGGAAGTTTATGGTGTTATTGCTGTTCGATCTCACACACAGTCGCTAGTTGTCCTGTAGCCCCGGACCACTCGTCGTATCCAAGGTCACTCGGCCTCCTCTCGCCCGTATATTGTTTACTGGACCGATAGCTTTCGTAGCACACAAAATGCCAATATTTGTTGTCATTTTACACTACTTTAACACAATGCTTGGAAATGAAATTACGTTTTACTTTGTGTAGAAGTGCAGTTCAGTTATGGACGATCGAAGAAGCTACTGGAGAAAGACAAAGCACAACCAAGTGCCCCAGTGACACTCGTTCATTAGTTTCCCTTTTCTGAAACCTATCTGGCACGACATTCGATATCTAGGGAAAAAAAGTCATCATCTCGATTAAATTTCGTCTCTCTTTCCCTGGGGACCAATTCGTACAAATGTGTCCGAGCGAGCGACCCTCTCAGGGAGGGTTACTGAAAATGTGTCGTGTTCTGAAATTTAACTTGAGACAGGACAGGAATGACAGGTTACATTTCCACCCCCGCCCGCTGTCTACCCTTATTTCACGATTCGTGGCGCGGGCGACTATTTCTTATGAAAAGCTTTTAGAAAGAGGTTTGATATGGGTGCAAAGAGAGGGATCACAGCTTCACTTAGCAGATTACAGAGCTTAGAGTGACAGAGATGGAACGTTCAGAGAGGGACAAAGAGGGAGAGAGACTGCAGAGAAAACGTCCGACCTGAAATGTGTCCCTGTGTTGTTAAACTAATAATACACAGTTAAGATTAAAAGGAAACCACAGCCTCGCTTCAAATACAACACAGGCAAACAGCTTCACAAATATTTGTGTCGGCTTTGAGAGCAAATTCTTTAATAAAACTGTGAAATCTTTGTTTCATTCACAGGAATTTCTACACTCTACCGTTTATTGGGGTTGGAAAACTATGCTTAACAAATTAATTACTTTCTGCTCCACGTATAGTAAGTAGAGGAAGTATTACATTCTACACAAAATTTCGATGTCAAGATTTCACCGCAAATATGTTTTGAAGCCCTCTGCCTCTCTCTATTTGTTGACAGTATTACTCAAAAAGGAAAAGATATAATTTTCTTCAAAATGGCTCTAAAAGTTTTCATTAAAGTGACATATGTTTGAGCTATTTTTATAGCTAATGAAATGCATATTTTGAATTTTCTGGCTCTAGCTCTTGTAGTTGTAGTTATTCTAAAAAAAAACTTTTACATAACTGGTAAACTGTAACAAATAGACCAAATCTTACTATAGAAAAAATGTAAATGTTAGTAAAATACACAATTTATGTCCGCATAAATTTATTTGTGTAACTTTTAAGGAGGTTGTTATTCATTCCTTTATACGTTAACCGTGCAAGGAGAACGAAATTTGAAAGTTTAAAAAGATTTGGCTATCGTTCAAAGTCTACTGTATTCCCATATTCCCCTTGTATCTAGAAGGAAATAAACAATAAGATAATTTGTACAAATGTTTATCTTGACTAACATGAAGAGTTTGTAAGAATGGTTAGTACAAGAGTAGAGAAAGTCATGTGAGTGCAACACATAAGATTTTTTTTCCTTTACGCTACAAGAAGAGTAAACCCTAATGCAAGGTATAAGGATGTTGGTCAATGGACGCAGTAGTCATGTACTCTCGATAATAAGAGTTCAATGGAAGTGCATGTTTTGAGGTCCCCTGAATCTGAGAAAAGCAGTTTGAAGGACCCCCAAGTTTGATCCTCGATTAGGGTGAGATTCTAGATAAGGTTTTTTTGCGGGATTTTCACTTATTCTGTGAAGGCAAATGTTTACATTTATCACTATGGAATCTGGACTCAATTTGAGCATCATTTCACCCGCTATTATCTACCAGGTTAAGGGACGCTAATCCTGATTCCCCGCCCAAAAAAAAAAAAAAAAAAAAAAAAAATGTTCTGACAATGGCAGCCGCTGCACATCACAGGCAAAGGCGCTCAAGGGAAAAGTTAGTGCATGAGTGACAGAGAAAGTGAAGAGAGACAGCGAAAGGAGTGAGTCAAGGTTACGAGAAGAGCACAGTTGCGAGTTGTAATATCATGAGAGACTGTACTAGACTGTTTTAATGTCAGTAAAAGAGAATTGTGTATTTGTGCAAAAGTTTAGAAGAAAAATGAAACGTTAGGGAAGTAACTGGACTGGATTTCCCAATCTGTTACTTTGGTGTCAGGAGTGGGGTTCGTCAGATAGTTACAGCTCGGGTCAGGCGCCTGTCTTGAATCATAGCGGTCAGAACGTGTCGTTCTGGCTTTTCTGTAGTGTTAAACGGCCGATTTTACTTCATGCGGTGACATTGATGATATATGGAACGGCGGTGGAAGGAGATGGCAGAGGCCCAGACGCCGCTTTGTCCACCTGAAACCTCAGTCCTCTGGTACTGAATCTGGTGAGAGGCGAGTGATCTGTGTAACTTTATTGTGATAAAGATGAGCTACAGATGACGTCACAGAGGAAGGTGCGCCTGATGTCTACCCTATTACTGAAGATAGGGTGTTCAGTGGAGGGTCATGTGACACCCCTAGACGCATGTGAATGAACTCACGAGGTCAACACTCACGGTCTGATCGGCAGAAAGTGGAGTGGGTGAACTCTGCTATACACGGACCTGCGGACTGTCATTGTGCCGGAGTACGTACTGTTACAACTTTCTTTGTTTCCCTGCTTGTGTTTGTTTCTGGAAAGGAACAAAGTGAATAAACATTCCGCTGAGATGAAAGCAGGACTGCTGCTGTGCGCGGACTTGCCAAGACCTTTATTGTTTTTAATTCTACGCCAGATTAATTGCATTCTGCATTGTGGTAAAGTCGAGAGAAGCCAGCCAAGTACTTGCGGTTCAACAGTTTTCAATGGAAGTCCCCGCTTTGCTCTAAAAGTTGCACAGTTATTTGTCTCCATCAAGTGGTCCGCCGGCCAGGCGGCAGTCATTAGGCTGCAAATCGTTACGTTAATTTACTCTGTAACAAAAGGGAACTGCTGCTGCCGCCGCCGCCGCCGCCGCCGCCGCCGCCGCCGCCTAACAAGTAGACCGCCCTACCTGAATTTTAAACTTTCATCGTCAAAAGTTAACGCCAACTTCCTTTTTGTGTATCAGTCCGCACAATTGTGCGTGGAATTTAAACAGCAACCGTCCCTCTACAAAAGAATATTCCAGAGGGACGCTAAAACGCACGCTAAACTCCTCGAATCGTTACAATGCCCTCAGTTTCTGTCATAAAAGTAAAATCAGACTCAATAATGAATATCTCGGCAATGGCTTTGAATTTCTCAGTCTCAGCCTATCTTTACTATATATTTCAGAGATTGCATATGTGAGTTATTAACAGTTTTAACAGAGGAAAAACTAAATGATATTTGTGCGAGCCTTGGACGGTCACGAAATAAATCACCAATAACATTAGCACAAGTAGGTAGCGATTTCTGCACACAGTGTGCGATGTTTACTTGTCTGCTGCATTCAAAGAAAAAATGTACCGAAGAAAACCGCAAATGTTGGAGGAAATGAAAGAAAACACTACGAATGATAAAATATAGAATGAATATCCGGGTTTCTGGGCCGTGGTCTAGTGGAAACTCGCCTTACAGCTGCGTCAAAATTCCTCAGTCATGTGACCGTAGCTGTTTCCTTGTGAGGTCATTTACGCTCGCCACGGAACAGTCCAGTCACACATAATTTGCAGTAATTGCCTGTTACAAACATGACGTCACAGGCATTTACTGTGTCTCTCATACTTCCAGACATACATACACACAAACACCCATGTCCGAGGCGGAGCTCGAACCCGTGACCCCCTGGGCAGCGGAGCGGCGAATAGATCACCTTCATTTCAGCTTTCTTCAACACTTTATGTTAGCATTTGCCAAATATAACATAATTCGCAAGGTATAAGTACGTTTGCAAAAGAACACAAATTTTTAGTTGTAAACTTTAATTCTTCTTAGTTCTGTGGTTTAAATATATGGCACAAAAAAGATTTAGTACTTCTCAGAGAGCAGGATAATTTATGACGTTTTTGTTTGTTAAGCTGCACGTCTCGGCAATATAAAAGGATTTGGAGGAAGTGAAAGAAAACAAGGAATCCTAGAAAGACAGAAAGAAAGAGGCCAAGGAAAAAATATAGGCGTTGCATTCACATGACCTTCTCTACTCTGTAGGAACTATTTATACAAACCCATGTGACGCTTTAAATTAATATTAAATGTTTAAGAGTTGGATTTTATTTATACCAGTGGTATATGTTTGTTTTGCCTGCGTCTTTGCCACGCTGCAGCCATAGAGGTATGAAGTGTCTTCTGCAGATCACAGTCTCTCATAGATGGGTCTATTAGAGATAACACACTCACACAGCGGTGATCAACCGCAGGCAAGTTAGGGGAAGTTGCAATCACTTCCTTCCACCCGCTGCGACATAATATACATTCACATTCTACTTCCGTAACTATCAGTCTTATAAATCAAGCACTTAAATTTATCATCTTTATTTCGAAAATGAAAATATTCGTCCTCACATTCAGTTGTATGTACCACTAGTCCGTGCCATCCGCCTCTGATTAGGCGGTCTAGTTCTGGTTCTGCTTACCTTCGACAGTGAAGGGGAAAAACCCTGAAGAACCCTGCTCTCACATGTGAAACTTGTAAAATGCGAAATTATTTTGAGGCCATATCGAACTAAAGTTGTATTACTTATTTGAAACAAAATCGTTCATATCCAACTTGCGAACTCGAGTTTGAAGCCTTAGAAACTATTCTCAGAATATTAAATACATACATTTTCTATGAAAATATGTTAAACATATATTACTTTAATAAAATAGCCATTTTTAAGAAAATCAAAATGTTCGAAAAATATTACATGCAAAGGATAGGTGGGTGAATTTCTTGAAAATTTGTGTCTCATTTTTATAAGATGCTCAACTTATTTATATAAGACTAGTTCTGAAACAAGCTTTTTGTTTGAGTTATGCTATTTAGAGAGAAGGATACAGGGATAAAAGGAGGGAAGGAGGAAGTGGGGCAGAATACAGGCAAAGAAAGGCGTAATTAGAGACAGATGGGGGATATAGAGGTTCAGCGATGATGGATAGAGAGGGAGAGAAACAAGGGGGAAAGAACGTGAGAGAGAGAAATGGAAGAAAGCGCAGACCTTTTTCTTTTTAAAATTTTAATTCAGAGGGTATCGAAACATGTATTTTGGTGAAATCTCAATATTAAACTTCTGAGTACAATACGTCCCCATGGTAATTTAAGCACTGCTGAACTAAAGCTGGTGAAAGATATCCAATGAGAATGCATTAACAGTTAATTGTGGACGGATCTGAAGTGGAGTCAATTAAGAGTGGAGGTATAAAAAAGTGAAAACGTTCCTAAAGAGAGCGGAGGAGGCTTCAATTAATCCATGAAACAGAAAGCGAACGTACGAGGTATCTGGTATATCGGTGGAAGGGGTTCGTTAAATCACAGAAACAAAACGCCTGCGAGATAGACTGTGTGCGTAACTCTGCCAACAGAGAAGATGCCGAGTCAACAGGCGCGCGCCTTAATAACGCCAAAAAACACTCAAGTCCGTACGTACCTAGGTATTAGGTTCTTATCACAGTTACTCGGGTTTCGGCATCTGAACTAATCCTGCCTTACACAGTTAGCAAACAAAATCTGATGTGTTACACTCACATGACTTTCTCTACTCTTGTACTAGCCATTCTTACAACTCATTCCTTCGTGTTAGTTGACATAAACATTTGTACAAATTGCTTATTTCATTGTAGGTACAAGGGAAATATGGGAATACAGTAGTAAAGTAGTTATTTGAAACAATATCGTTCGTCTTGTTAAACAACGTTAAGTCTTACCCGAAAAGATATAACACCCAATTTTAAAATACATTTCTTTTAAAATTGCTCAAACATTTTCTTAGTAGTTGTCACAAAGTATAACCGGCTCCAAATGTTTTCCGGTGGACGAGAGGGTGTTGGGGAAAGAAACGAAAATGTTCTTATGAATTACTTGCGCCTGGTCGGCCCGGTCCAGCAATGGCTTCACCATACTTATTTAGTTCTGTGTGACCCTTAGATGTGTGGTCAGCGGGGAGCAAACAATAATAATAATAATAATAATAATAATAATAATAATAATAATAATAATAATAATAATAACAATAATAACAATAATAACAATAATAACAATAATAACAATAATAACAATAATAACAATAATAACAATAATAACAATAATAACAATAATAACAATAATAACAATAATAACAATAATAACAATAATAACAATAATAACAATAATAACAATAATAACAATAATAACAATAATAACAATAATAACAATAATAACAATAATAACAATAATAACAATAATAACAATAATAACAATAATAACAATAATAACAATAATAACAATAATAACAATAATAACAATAATAACAATAATAACAATAATAACAATAATAACAATAATAACAATAATAACAATAATAATAATAATAATAATAATAATAATAATAATAATAATAATAATAATAATAATAATAATAATAATAATAATAATAATAATAATAATAATAATAATAATAATAGATAAACGGGTGGTTCATATTTAAAGGGTGACAGACAAGGGTGAAAGCTGAGGGAGGGAGAGAAGTTACGTCGTAATCTATAGAGGTTGATGTCTAATATTTTTTTTAAACATGTTATTTTGGTATTTGCAGTACTTCTATTACTTGTGTTACGCTAAACTGACATTTTCCTTTGAAGTTCTGTTTTCCTGATGTTTCCGACAAACCGCCATTCAATGTTTTAAACTTCAATATAAAATTTCACGTCAAATATACGATTTTATGATAGTTGAATAAAAGCAACTTGCAAATTGAGATTACTTTCTTACGAGCAAGTGTAAGAGAAATGTTGGAATGATACTCTCTTTGGACTTACAAACAAGTTACGTGCCGCATCCTTGTAGACAGGTATGAGCTGGCAACTTGACCTTTGATAGCACGTGGCATAACTTATGGATAAGTGATTCTGGCTTCCCCCCCGCAGCTAGGAATACTTTGACCCGTCTTCTTGGTAATCCAACTTCTGTAATAAGGCTACACAATGCTAGGGTTAATATAAAATCTCTACACGATATCCTTCTTGGAAATGCATTTTATAATTGCGGTGTTTTGTAAGCCATTGTTTATTATTTCCCCCTTTATCTTGCAGGCATTATCAACAAAAACTATTTCTGAGTAACCGACTTTAATTATGCTTTCACTTCTTGGAAAGGTAACTGAATCTTTCGGCATCTGTTTTTTACGTATAGCTATGTTCCAGAAATATAATATTCAGTTTCAGCAGGATAGCTTCATATTCTGACAAACTTACCTTTTTATTCGCTTCCTTGCTTTATAATTATGGTGATAGACAGGTATATGAAACTCTGTTCTGGGCACGCGAAGGGGAAAAACAGTTTTTACTCGGAATATAAGGTAATTAAAAGGATATAATTATTCACCTAAAGGTATAAAATTAGAAAGCTCCAGGGCTACCAATTTAGACGTAAAATTGTTACACTAACGTGAGTGTGTGTGTATTTTATGTCACGTTTAGAATCTCAGACCTTGTCAGTGCCTCTATTTGTCTTTGGAAGAAAAATTGTTCATCAGCAATTATGTCCGCTTGCTTACACTATTATCATTTTGGACATAAATTGTTTTAGCAATATCTACATTTGTGTATAGTAAGATTTGGTCCTTTGGACACTAGTTAAAACGCTTTTATCTAGATTAGGTGCCTCAAAACAGGTATTTTGTTGAAATTTGTTTAGGTGGAAGGCAGTATCTTCTCTATCCACTGTACGTACACGTGGTAGATCCCGCTACTGATCGTGCAATTCGATGAAGGATATATTATGTCCATATAATTTAGTGAAGCGTGACGCTGCTACCGTGGGATTGATTTTTGTTCGTTCGTTGCCTTCTTCATTTCTTTGATAGACTAAGTCTCCATCTATTACGTGACCAAGCGTAGCTTCTCCGTACTTGGAGACAAGTTAGTTTGCAGGCCTCTCTCTCTCCCCCTCTCCCCCCTCTCTCTCTCTCTCCCTCTCTCTACGCCCGCCGTAATAACGTCAAACTTTATCCAACAAGAAGAATCGTAACAAGGCGCATAAATCGCCAAATATGTATAAAACATGCACTAACGGAAATAACAAGGACCTCACACAAGGTAAAAACTGCAACAGTGCAATTTACCATTGAAAATATACACATTTGTACTTAATCCACTAGCGCAAAAGTTCCATATCGAAATCTCACCGGAAATACATATTTAGAACTCCCTCAATTTAAGAGAAACAGTTTTAGAAAAGGTCCGCCAGAGACTGTGTGAGAATGAGTTATTTGATTGAGTGAGAGAGTGTGAGAGTTAGTGTGACAGTGAGTGAGTGTGACAGTGAATGGGAGTGTGACAATGAGTGAGAGTGAGTGAGTGTGTGAGTAACACTGTGGAAGGTAAACAGTAAACTAGGTCAAATCTTAATGTACAAAAATTTAGATCTGAAATACACTGTGCTCACTCTTCAAGATATAATTCATACATCTATTAGTGCAAAATTGATTCAATTTGGTCCGTAACTGCGCATTAGAAAGTTTCAAATTTTGAGTCACGCATGCTTCAGCTGCAGAGACTGTTTCAACAGTGATTCTGAAACTCTGCAGCATTAAATAGAATAATAGAGGAAACATTAAATGCGCACAATTATCTTTTTACACAATTGTTAATTTATGCTAAAGGAATACATATATAAACGCACACTGTAACGTTTAAATTAATTGAATTAATTAAAGATGTAAACTTAATGTGAATTTGAAAACAAAAATAACATCATTGCGTTCCCTAATTATCTAAATTACGGACTATAAATATTAAACTGTATAGTAATGTACTTTAATTTTTCTGCTTCATTAACTATGAATATCTCTGGGAAATATTGCACTTTGAACTTGTTTCAAATAATGGAGGTTAACGGAGGTAAACTAAAACCAGCGTAGACATAACGTTTTCTGCTTAGTGTTAATGTTGTGACAAAACATCAATTGCATGAATCCCACCTCTGACACCATTCACCAGGCTATGCGAAGTGAACGGAATTTCAAAGTTATCACATTGCAAGGAGGTCTTAAAATATTGCATTATGACTTAGTCTACTGCATTGACCTATTATCATTGTGTTTGCCACTGTATGACAAACCTTTGTCAGCCCGTCATGTGCTGCTGCCGGAGCAGCGATGTCCAACTTTGTCTCTTTGCAGTAATTAGCTGTCTTTCCCCACCTACTGTTACAGTCGGAGCGTGAGTGGCGTTTAGACTCACAACGAGGTACTCAGTATCGAGTGACTGAGTGAGTGAATAAGTTCTAAGGGCCCGTCGACAGCAAGTTGATTAGGGCCCAAGTCAAATGGTGAAGAACAGGGAAACACCAGCGCTTAAGGCATAGAATCAAAACGTAAAAACAGGAAAGTTAAAACAGAAAGTTTTGTTCAGTTGTAAATGCTGAACAAGCCGAACTATATTTTGGATTTTTTTTTCTTTTAACAGAATTTGGTTATAGGTTATAGGCTACTCTCGCTAAGCGAATGGACTAGCATTCCAGCACTCGAGAACAGGTCGTACAGGTTCTCCTGTATGGTATGTTTATCTGCACAGCACCTAGCCGCTTAGTGCGACTTTATCTGTGTAATATGTAAGGTGTAATTTTTTCAAGCTTTTGTGTCTGGGGCAATGGTTTCTTCCTACATACCTAAGTTTGGATACAGGAAGGGGGACAGGAATAGGTGTTGGGGTAAGTATGTGTTAGAACGTGGGTGTGGCATTACCGTTACCCAAGGGCGTCCTTAGGAAGGCGGTAACTTTTCCCTCTACCAGGTGCTCTGTGGTCGTATTGACCTAATGCCCGTAGCACTTGGTTGGTGTGGGAATTCAGTTTGGTCTGCATGGTCCGTGTGTGTCTCTATGTCTGTGGACAGTATAACTCAAAAACGAAAAGTCGGTTAAAAACCAAGATTGGTATTTAAGTTTAATGTCTTTCAAGGATGCGATACGAAGATTTTGAAGAAAATAGCCCCACCCTAAACTACCCTTTACATGGAAAATTTTACGAACATTTTTATTTTCTTGAAAACGGCTCTAACGATTTTGATTAAAATGTCATATGTTTGAGATATTTTTATGACAAATGAAATGTATATCTTGAATTTTCTGGTTATAGCCCCTGTAGTCGTATTTACTCTGGACCACTTTTGCATAACTGGTAAACCGTTAGAGATAGACCAAATCATACTACACAAAAAATGTAGATCTCGCTAAAATACACAATTTATGCCCCAATAAATTTTCTTGTAGGGTGAACCATTTCGGAATGGATCATTGTTGTTCATTTTTTATATGTTAAGTGTGCAAAGACAACAGGAATTAAAAGATTTGACTATCACTCAAAGTCTACTGTATTCTAAAATTCCCCTTGTACCTACAAGGAAGTAAACAATAAAATAATGTGTACAAATGTTTATCTCAACTAACATGAAGAAGATATAGGAATAAGAGTTTGTAAGAATGGTTAGTACAAGAGTAGAGAAAGTCATGTGAGTGCAGCACATCAGATTTAAAAAAAAAAATCTGGAAATAATATCTATGTGATATGAAAAGTCAGTACGTCTAAAAGCATTGATTTATATGTGTATTTTTATACTTGAACAGTAAACAATTTGTGTGAAAAGTGGATTTCACTCGCAAGATGTCCTTGCTAGCCACAAACAAGCGCAATGCATTCTGTGTGGGCGACGACAGCCTAAGATAAGTACAAGTGCCACAGTGCAAGGGAAAACCACTATACCTACTACCTAACACTTTCATATTTGCACTCTACATATTAAATAGTACTTTAATGAAACAATAAAGAGCTTAACTCACAAGTTTCACTCGAAGGAGAAGAAAACGGCGTCACTTTTGTCAGAAACTGCTTGTATATAAACTCGCAAGCAATTATATTGTTAACTGGCCTTCTTACACACTCAGTCAGTCAGTCTCTTTCGGGTCGCTCTCCTCAAGTACCTAGAGTTTAAGAGCCAGTTTACAGTCAGAGACCTAGTTTGCATTTTGAAATGACAGGGGCGGGGCGGGGCGGTGTGGGGGGGGGGGGGGGACAACGTGATGCGACTTTCAACAGCCCTCCTCGTTAACCCCACGAACTTGTGCTTCTCTCAGTCCATTTGCTGTGATCCTACACTCATCGTTCCTTTCCCAAACATATGTGGAGCGATCTTCATTTCTTAGTTACCACGCTATCCGCACTTCTCTTGTTTTGAATGAGCTACCCACAAACCAACGCTTATGTTGTAATTCCATCGTAACTTCATTAATAGATCAGTTTAGATCATATAATACAGGTTTGTAAATAATGTCAAAATCTCCGCCCAATAAGCAAAGTATTGTACCACACTTATGGAATTAACTCATACAAATCTGATGTGTTACACTCACATGACTTTCTCTACTCTTGTGCTAATCATTCTTACAAACTCTTATTCCTATATCTTCTTCGTGTTAGTTGAGATAAACATTTGTACAAATTATCTTATTGTTTATTTCCTTGTAGGTACAAGGGGAATATTAGAATACAGTAGACTTTGTGCGATAGTCAAATCTTTTAAAGCTGGTAACTATGTGAAAGCCTTGAAATTCCGTTCTGTTTGCATGGTCAAAAGATTAAAAAGTAAATAACGGCCTTTTATTTGATAGAAACTTAACAATTACAAAACACACAAATAACAAGAAATACCTCCGAAATGGTTCACTCTACAAAACAATTTCATCGGACATAAATTGTGTGTTTTAGCAAAACCTACATTTTTGGCAACGTCTGTACCTATAAATTCTGTTTAGAGCCTTCACCGATTATTTAATAATATCTCATATAGAACAGTGAACCAGCTAATGGATTTACATATCTATTTCGGAAATTATATGCAGTAACAGCCATTGCTGATGTAATAACTTTGCCCACGCTTCGTGTCATTTCCAACTCTTCGGAAGTTCATATAAATTCACACTAGTTTCTAATAATTCGCCTCGCTTTAACTAGGGAGCAAAAAATATATGACTTTTTTCGTTAAAGAGCAAAGAAGTGACTAGGGTACGTTGTAAAATAACATAGAAAGGACAGATAACAAACAAATCTGATGTGTTGCACTCACATGACTTTCTCTACTCTTCTACAAAACTTTATTATAAACTCTTATTACTATATATTCTTCGCGTTATTCGAAATAAACATTGAATGTTTGACTGGAATAAATACACTACTTCCTGAATCGAACCCGGGACCTCACGAGCGAGAGCCTCGGTCTGAATCATCACTTTTGGTTTTTCTGTTGATCACTGTTTTGATTCTTGCTTGTGTGGGAGAGAAGGGATGCAATATTTTTATCAACTAATTAAATTAATAGTATGTATGGGTCGAAGTTATATTAGAACGTGAGGCTATTTCAATTTTGATTCAGTCTCGTGTGTTGTACAGAGGGACCCACCGACCGCCGCCCGTGCGCCCCCCCCCCCCCCCCCCCCCCCGCCCCGCCTGCCCGTCTTCACCCACCATGAAAGCTCTCCAAATCTCTCGAGTTGGGAAATAAGTGAAAATAATTTGCATAACTGTATTAACGCGCTCTTCGCCCAGGTATGTAAATATTTGCCTTATCTCTTTTTCTTGCTTTCTCTGCATAATTTTTGTAGCTTCAAACACCAACGCCCAGACAGTTACGGAATAAATGCTTTAAAAGGGAATTTAAAAATGTTATAAGCAAAATGAAAGAGCGGAGAATTTATTGACATAACCAGCGCTGAAAATTAAACATTTTCCAAGTAGCAAGCCCTTCCGTAAATTTCATTTTCCCGATTTTCATTTTTCCCTTTGTGCGGCTAAAGTTGTCGTCACAGCCGAGGCCAAGAAAAGGGACAAAGTTCACAGAGAATGTGGCAAAAGGCAACGATGATAGAACTCGCTCTACTACGTATACAGCGAGTACTGTATTCCAACCAAAAATTCGATGTCGAGATTTCACTGGAAATATATGTTTTGAGGCCCCCTGAATCACGAAAAACAGCATTCTTAGAAAAATGTCCATGTGTTTGTGGACAGCATAACTCAAAAAGAAAATGTCGGTTAAAAACCGAAATTGGTATACAAGTTTAATATCTTATAAAAGTGCGACACGAACATTTTGAAGAAAATTCCTTCAGCCAAAAATACATTTTACATGGAACATTTTTAGAAAATGTTTTTTCGCAAAAATATGTCAATAGCCACAGCCTATGTGATTTTGTTTACTCTTGAAGTTTTTCTTTTTGCATAAGTGATTAACCATAAGAGATACATCCAATCCTGCTATAGAAAAATGCAACCGACAAAAGCTATGTGCAAAAGTAATTTTTGTGCAGATATTGCTGGTTATTTTTATAAGTTTTCCAGTGCTTAAGCTTTTCTCAAGTTAAAGGTCGTTCTTCACTTTTTATCTCGAAATTTCAGTCTTCATTTTGTTACCAGTCAAGTTTATTAAAGCTGATCACTGTACGAAAGCTTTGAAATTCCGTTCTCTTTCCACGGCTAAGAGAAAAAATGTGAATAACGTCCTTCCATTTCAGAAAAACACGACTTGCAAAACTCACACAAATAATAGTGAATATTTGCGGAATATTCGCTTCATAAAAATGTATTTGGACAAAAATTATGTGTTTCAAGGAAATCTGGAGTTTTATATAGTAATATTTTGTGTATTTGTTACGGTTTACGAGTTATTCAAAAGTTAGCCAGAGTAAACAGGATACATGGGCTATAGCCAGAAAATTCAAAATATAAATTTTATTTTCCATAAAAAAATCTTAAACATATAGCATTTTAAACCAAATCGTCAGAGCCATTTTTTGAGACAGTCAAATTTTTCAAAATGTTTTCCACCTAAAGGGTAATTTAGGGTGAAGCAATTTTCTTCAAAAGTTCCCTGTCGCCTCCTTAAAAAATGTTAAAAGTTAAATACCAACTATAGTTTTGAACCGGCTTTTCGTTTTTAGGTTATGTTGCTAATAGACCGATGTGTAACAAACGTGGTACCTTACTTTGTGAGTAACCTTGGTGTTTTACCACGGGATTTGTTAGTTCCGATTCCAGGTGCAAGAGTGCACTAATTCCCTTTATATGATTCATATGAGAGTGCCTCGCCAGCCATTCAGACAGACTCTGTGCATTAACGTGTGAATTATAAAGCATTTCCTGGAAAGGTGGACGTCCGCGTTACTGATATATTAATACGGAGAGCGAAGGCTAAAAACTTCCTTATTGAAAATCTCGTATAAATTTCATTTGAAATGTGAACATGAATCACACTTCAATCCGTTCCATAATCCTGACTCAAAATATAATGTAACTACGAAAAAACTGTAGGTACATTTTTTAAGGACAAATACACCGTAAAAGTCTCTAGTACGTATAAGAAGTAAAGGAAATATTCTACTCCACCCATAGCATCGTTTTGAAATCCCCTGAATCCAAAAAGGTCCCTTAAGGCTTGTACCATCCGAAGGACGTCCGCAAACCAGTGGCTCGCCTTCCAATCCGGGGCGAGATTTTTATAACGCATTTCTTACCGCTGCCACCCTGTTGTCCGACGCTCGCCGACACTAACAACCCTGAAACAAAGCTAACTGTATGAAGGGTGAAATGAAATTATTAATGTAACGAAATGGAGGGACAAGGAATTTGGCGATCCGGGGAAACCCTGGAAAAACTCATGGGTCAGGAAGGTGGGAGTCTGTGGGAGCCACCCCTGTGCGTTATACTCTCCCATTTAATTGCCTTCCTGCGTGAGTAATGAGCGGCAGGTATTATACGAGCATTGCCCCTCACGACTGCTGCTGTAATGAATTCAATAGGCTTTGACAACCATGATGGATGACGTCATATTGGAATGATCACAGCGGTACACTAGCACAACAAGGAGTCGAACTGTGGACTGTGCAGTGATTTGAAACGGTGCGTGTGTGCTAACTTCATTATGTTGCCATAGATCGCGCCGCGTCGCGCTCTGCAGACCACGCCCAGCAGCGCACTTCCGCCCTCATTGTTACCTTTCCTTCTTATGTCCAATGTCTAGCTTTGTAACAAGAGGAATCATCGCATTACACACAGAAGTGTGAGCTCTTGCACTCACATGACTTTCTCTACTCACTCTTGTACTAACCATTCTTACAAACTCTTATTGCTATATCTTCTTCGTGTTAGTTGAAATCTTATTGCTTATTTCCTTGTAGGTACAAGGGGAATATTAGAATACAGTAGACTTTGTGCGATAGCCAAATCTCCTAAAGCTTTGACATTCCGTTTTCTTTGCACGCTTAACATATAAACAAATGAACAACGATGTTCCATTTCACGAAAATTTTAAGTTTTCCGAAACTCACACAAAGAACAATGAATATCTCCGAAATGGTTCACTCTACAGAAAAATTTATTCCTACATAAATTGTGTGTTTTAGCGAGATCTACATTTTTGTGCAATAAGATTTGGTCTATCTCTAACGGTTTACCAGTTATGCAAAAGTCGTCCAGAGTAAATACGACTACATAGACTATAGCCAGAAAATTTAAAATATAAATTTCATTTTTCATAAAAGTATCTTAAACATATGGCATGTTAGTCAAGATCGTTACAGCCATTTTAAAGAAAATCAAAATTTTCGAAAAATGTTCCATGTAAAGGGTAGTTTAAGGTGGGGAGATTTTCTTCAAAATCTTTGTGTCGCATCCTTGAAACACATTAAACTTAAATACCAACTTTGGTTTTTAACTGACTTTTAGTTTTTGAGTTATCCTGTTAATAGTGTGACAGACTGACAGTTACCAACACGGATCTTTTTGTAAAAATGCCCTTTTTTGGATTCAGGGGGCCTCGAAACATATTTTCGGTGAAATCTCGACATTGTATTTTTAGTGGAATTAAACTGCAATGTAAACAACAGTACGTATTTGAATAACAGTTCATTGTTGATGGAACCGCAGAACTGCTGTCAGCAGGCGCGAATGAAAATGTAGTTCATAAACTAATATACAAAATAGAGTTAAATGTAAAATAACTAGGAGAATTATTTGCAAAAACAGTTTGAAAACCTTATAGTAGCAATAAATGGAATATATTAACGTGCAAATACAGCGATACGAAATGCACGCGGAGGAATACAGTTTTGCAGTTCCCTTACATTGCTCTTTAAAGTAAGGCGGGCAAAGGTATAGGTTAAAGAACAACTTGGAGGTTATGTTCCCCACTTGCCCAGTTTTAGCTTTATCATGCCCAATACCTAACCAATAAAAAATAAAACAATTTGATCTTTTTCAACAAGTGAACCAGTTGAGAGATTGTTTGTTACTTTTTTGAATTGTCAATAGGTATGCTGTTCTCGAATGGGAGATCGTTATTAAGGTTTTTATTTGTTTCTCATGGAAAGAGAACGGACTCTACTCGTAGAATACTTCACTATGACTTAGTCTGCTATGCTGCCATGTTTCCCTTGTACCTATAAAACAATTAGTGATAAGATAATTTCTACAAGTGTTAACATGGAATAAACAGACAAATAAGCGCTTTTAAGAATAGTTTGTACAAGAGTGAGTAGAGAAGGTCATATGAGTGCAACACACATAATTTTACCTTGTTAATTGTCTGTACGTAATGAAATGATCCCATCACATATATATCAGTTAAATGCTTAGTAGGTGCTACTGATTAGTGACACTTATAGGCTAAATCAATTATTGAATAACTAATTTGCAACACAGGCAATCAGTGTGTAAGTCATTACACGCATTAATGCACTTAATTAATTCACACATTAATTAATTGGTCTTATAAATGCTACCAATTCAGATTGCAAATTTTCTTTTTCCTTAGCACTCAAATATTACTTTGTTTTGTGTGTAGATATATACGGAATAATAAGTGTGTAGTAGAACTTTTCTATCAACAATTTTTAAGCCCTAAGATTCACAAACATAGCTATTGTAATGCTAATTGGGTTATTCATCAAACGCACGCCTCAAACTATTACATGTAGAACAGGCATGGGGAAGCGGGGTGTCAGGAATGCAATCGAGTACACACTTTAACACACAGACAGATTGTTATGGGCGCAGAACATAAACTGCAGGACAAAAGCGACATAACATTTAAACTGTGATATTTGAGCGAGTGAATACACAAGGTTGGAACCATTATCGTAAGCGCGATAAGAAGCATAGTTTTGTTTACTGACGCACTGATTGGCCGCGTTCCTGCCAGGGACCCTGAGCTGGTGTTTGATATCTCAGCCACCCTTACTTCCCTGTTAAGCGGTGGTGAAAGCAGCAACCTCTTCCTTATCTTGAAGTCTCTCTGAGGGCCGCTCTTTCTCATTAACTTATTGTTTATCGTAACGCTGTCAGTCTAATAAAGCTTTCAATCTACTGAATGTTAATTGATAACGTAATTAAAAGCATTAGTGCCTGTATTACCCCATGATTCCTTAAACCACTTCCGCGCTTCACCCTTTTACACCGCTCCCCTTCGCCTGGCGTTATTTATTATGCACGGTGTTTCCTCTAAGGGGATGGATCTTACCCTCAAAATATTATTTTCTCAAGTTTACTACCAATTCGGCTGAACATTTGTCTTGTATAATCATCAGACGGTTCTAGTGAAATCTCTCTTTAATTTCCAATAACTATTTTTCATTTTTTCTACTACGTATTGTAAGTAGCAGAAATATTGCACAACATCGTAAGATTCCCTGTCAAGATTTCATTATAAACATGTTTTGAGACCCCTGAATCCGAAAAAAAAGCATTTTTAGAAAAAGGTCCCGACTATACCCTATGTAGTCCTATTTACTCTTGATGACTATTGCATAACTGATAAACCGTAAGAGATAGATGAAATCTTACTATACAAAGATTTAGATCTTGCTAAAACAATCAATTTGTGTCTTTTTTTTTTGAGTGAACCAATTCGGAGATATTCCTTGTTATTTTTCAGAATTTTGCAATACTTATAGATCGTTAACAAATAGGAGAAGTTATTAATTTGTAATTTGTTTGTCATGCAAAAAGAACGGAATTTAAAGTCATCATACTGCGACCACTCTTAAAACATTTGAGTGTGAATTAAAGCGTACCGTATTCTCCTTCTACTTACAAGAAAATTATCAAAAATTTCTATTTCTAAAAATAGAACTTATACAAATGTTTATCTCCATTAACATAAAGTGGATAAAGAAATAAGAGTTTGTAGGAACTTTGTGCAAGATTAGAGAAAGTCATGTGAGTGTAAGACATCACGCATGACGTCACGGAGAGCGTGTACTACAGAGAAACTTGCGGGTGAGCGGGCAAGACATTCAAGGTCAGACTGCCTCCGTGCGTGCTGTGTGAACCTGACAGTAACAACGAGCAGCAGGAACAAAAGGGACTTTTCTAGCGGCTTCTCGAACATTTTAGCTACGTCATTTACGGTGCGTGTGTGTATGCAGTCGAGAAAGGTCAGTTCGACGTATAAAGGGACCTGAGACAGAAGTAGAGTTAGTCGGAGAGTTAGCTTTTAGAGTTACAATTACGGTGACTGAATCGATCAGCATATCAGAGTTGGTCTGGGTGGCTCAGTTGGTTAGACGTTGACCTACTGATCTCAAGGTCGCGGGTTCAAATCCGGCCCAGACCGATGGCTTTTAAGTGTGCTCAAAAACGCCACCTCCATGTCAGTAAGTTTACTGGCATGTAAAAGAACTCCTGCGGGACAAAATTTCGGCACACCGGTGACGCTGATGTGAGCTTAATAATTGACAGCGTGGCTAAACAATATAAATTAATTTTAGCGTATCAGTGAGTGCAAGACAGCTGTGCGTGTGTGTGTCGTGTGGTGCGTCGAAAGAAGGTCAGGAAAGTGTCGAGGACTGAGTCAAAGTTATGAGAAGTAAAAGTTGAGAGTTGTGATATCACGAAAGACTGTAGACTGTATTAACGACAAAAAGAAAACTATATTTGTAATAACTTTCTAGAAGACAAAGTCATAAGAAGTAACTGGGCTGATTTTGCAATTTTGTCACACTGGTGTCAGGAGTGGGATTTGTCGAATTGTAATTTTATTACAATAATGTTATTTATTTTGTAATGTGTATCTAAATTATTCTCCCATTCTCTGACTGCCTCATTTAAACACTGTAGGTGACCAAGGCACCCTCGCCTAGCTATGGTACATGGTCCATTTTTCTTTGTGCCCTATATCTATCATTATTTTATTATTTCTGTATAAATCTCTCACTATTGTTGTAAAGTGCTGCGGTATTGCTGTTCTTTCCATAATTCGTTCCTACTTTTAAAGTCGTGGAATACAAATGGGATTTACCTCAATTTTGGTACAGAATCCGCTTAAAGGTACCAAAACGGACAAAAATAGGATTTTTTCCGAAAATATGTCTTTGAAAATTTGTTTTGTAAGTCTATTATTATCCATCCTCATCTTATTCTTCTTTTCATATTCTTTATAGGTCTTCATGTTTCCTGAGTTTGAACTTTCCTTTTCTAGTTTGAATTGAACCTAAGATTTTCCTTAAAATTTTTCTTTGCTTCTTTCCTAATGCTTGTATTTCTTCTGTTTTAAAGGAAAACATACACTCAGTAGCATATGGACATTCTGGTTTGTTTATTGTGGTATAGTATATAGTTTATTTAATTATAGTTTATATAGTTTATTAGTTTTTTATTCTGTTCTAAATAGAAAAGGTCATATTTGTAATAGATATTAATATTTTGAAAAACAAATGCACAGTTTTATTACATAGACATAGAAAAACTAGCATAGCAAATTTCAGGCCCCTACCTTAATTCTAAATAGCAAAAAATCTAACCTTTATTTTACTCAATTATTTCCAATTTCTAATCACAAGATTGTTTAATCCAGAGCAATGAAATTTATAGCAACAATTAATTCTGCCAGGTGCAATTTAGCTTAAACCCTTCATTAAAATTGGTTGATTGGAGAACAAAGCCCATTTGGTGTCAGTGAGGCCCCTTAAATGGTCTAGTGTTTGAGGGGTTGCACATGTTCTTCTTAAGCACCCTCTTGGCCTGTTCTTAATAAGCCACCGCCGCCGCCGCAGGAGGGTGGTTAGGGGTGTATTAATGAAGTACTCCAGCACAATGTATGTATGTGCACAAAAAACAGCTCTTCCTGTTATAATCTCTATCTATTTGAAGGACTCTTCAACCGAAGAGGAGGAGTGGACCAACGTGTGTTTATGTTCACAAAAAGAATTTGCATCGGAGTAAACAATTAAAATCGTAACTTTGTTCTGTTTTTATCACTAGCCTTTCCTGCGATTTAATTAATGTACCTACGTACGAAAGGGAACGCAATAGGTTGCCAGCACTGTCTGTACCTCCTAATTAGTGCCACACAAACAAACAAAAAATACCCCAGAGGTTCTATTTGCATTTATTTGACTCTGTGAAGTTAGAAGTCCAGCCTAGCTTACTGACTTCATTTTACCATCTATTGCACTCCACCAAAACACTTATACAAGCTCTCAGATCATATATAGTCCCATGTGTTACACTCACATGACTTTCTCTACTCTTGTACTAACCATTCTTACAAACTCTTATTCCTATATCTTCTTCATGTTGGTTAAGATAAACATTTGTACAAATTATCGTATTGCCTATTTCCTTGTAGGTACAAGGGGAATATTAGAATATACTAGGCTTTGAGCGATAGTCAAATCTTTTAAAGCTTTGAGATTCCGTTCTCTTTGCACGCTCAATATATAAAAAAATGAACAACTATGTTCCATTTCACGAAAGTTTTAAGTTTTCCGAAACTCACACACATAACAAGGAATATCTCCGAAATGGTTCACCCTACAAGAAAATTTATTCAGACATAAATTGTGTATTTTAGCAAGATATATATATATATATATATATATATATATATATATATATATATATATATATATATATATTTTATATTATTTACTCTACCTCTAACGGTTTAGCAGTTATGCAAAAGCCGTCCAGAGCAAATACGACTACAGGAGCTATAGCCAGAAAATTGAAAATATACATTTCATTTGTCATAAAAATATCTCAAACATATGACATTTTAATCGAAATCGTTAGAGCCATTTTTAAGAAAATGAAAATTTTTGTAAAATTTTCCATGTAAAGGGTAGTTTAGAGTGAGGCTATTTTCTTGAAAATCTTCGTGTCGCATCCTTGAAAGACATTAAACTTAAATACCAACTTTTGTTTTTAACCAACTTTTCGTTTTTGAGCTATGCTGTCAGACTGACAAACACACATACGAACCTTTTTCTAAAAATGCTTTTTTTGGATTAAGGGGGTTCAAAACATATATTTCCGGTGAAATCTCGACATCGAATTTTTGGGTGGAATACAATACTTCCCCTACTTACCAGTAGAGAAAGTAAAAATTTAAAGTCGATTAAAAACTAAAGTTAGTATTTAAGTTTAATATATTTTACGGATGTGACACTAAGATTTTGATGAAAATTGCTCCACCCTAAACTACCCTTTAAATGCAAAATTTTTCGAAAATTTTGATTTTTCTGAAAATGGCTGTTAACGATATTGATTAAAATGTCATATGTTTGAGATATTTTTATGACAAATGAAATATATATCTTGAATTTTCTGGCTATAGCCCCTGTAGTCGTATTTACTCTGGACGACTTTTGCATAACTGGTAAACCGTTAGAGATAGACCAAATCGTACTCTACAAAAAATGTAGATCTTGCTAAAATACACAATTTATGTCTGAATAAATTTTCTTGTAGGGTGAACCATTTCGGAGATATTCCTTGTTATGTGTGTAAGTTTTGGAAAACTTATACTTCCGTCAAATGGAACATCGCTGTTCATTTTTAACCGTGCAAACAGAACAATTTAAGAACTTTAAAAGATTTGACTATCGGTCAGTCTACAAATGTTTATCTTAACTAACACGAAGAAGATATAGCAATAAGAGTTTGTAAGAATGATTAGTACAAGAGTAGAGAAAGTCGTGTGAGTGCAACATATCAGATTTTCAGAAAAAGGTCCGCGCGTGCGCACTAGGTCATTCAGCCGTATTGCCTCAACAGGAACCTGACCATTGTGCTAAATTCAGAAAGGAAATGAATAATATGAAATTTATTGATTAGAAAAAGATACGAATGAATAATCCCGAAATAACAGTAGCAATCTCTGTTATACAGATTATTTTTTTATGAAAATGTGATTCTGTTTTCGGAATATTAATTTTAACAATGTTAAAGCTTTTCAAAAGCCCATGCTTGTTTTTTGTATAAATACAGCTCCCATGGATGGCAACAAATGAATTTACAGCTCGATGAGCTGGAAGAAAGCCAAATGTTTTGTCACTCTCAGAGATGTGAACTCAGAAAGAACAATGACGTGGCTGCTTTATCAAAATTCATGTTAGCAGAGAACGACAAAATGTGTGAATGACGTCACACCACGGCCAGAGCAGCCAAAATTGTTCCTTCTTGTCCACGTTTAAATAAACGCAAACAGCACAAGCATAACTCTTACCGAAAACACGTAAAGTTAATAATTTATAAACTAATTAAAGATTACAATATTTAGTACTAGAGATCAACGGATGTGTTACACTCACATGACTTTCTCTACTCTTGTAATAACCATTCTTACAAACTCTTATTCCTATATCTTCTTCGTGTTAGTTGAGATAAACATTTGTACAAATTATCTTATTGTTTATTTCCTTGTAGGTACAAGGGGAATATTAGAATACAGCAGGCTTTGAGCGATAGTCAAATTTCCTAAAGCTTTCAAATCCCGTTCTCTTTGCGCGGTTAACATATAAAACTCAAATAGCGATGTTCCATTTGACAGAAGTATAGGTTCTCCAAAACTGACACAGACAACGAGGAATATCTCCGAAATGGTTCACTCTACAAAAAACTTTATTAAGATACAAGTTGTGTGTTTTAGCAAGATCTACATTTTTTGTATAGTAAGATTTTGTCTTTCTCTTAGGGTTTACCAGTTATGCAAAAGTCATCCGGAGTAAACAGGACTACATAGGCTATAGCCGGAGAATTCAAAATATACACTTCACTTGTCATAAAAATATCTCAAACATATGGTATTTTAATCATAATCGTTACAGTCTACTTCGATAAAATAAAAATTTTCAAAACATTTTCCATGTAATGGGTACTTTAGAGTGGAACAATTTTCTTTTAAATCTTCGTGTCGCATCCTTTAAGGACATTAAAGTTAATTATCAGCTTTGGTATTTAACCGGCTATTCGTTTTTGAGTTATGCTGTCCACAGATTGACACACACACGGGCCTTTTGCTAAAAATGATTTTTTTTTTATTTAGGGGCCTCAAAACATTTATTTCCGGTGATATCTCGATATCGAATTAACAGTAGAGAAAGTAATTTTCGTCCTCACATTTAATTGTATGTACTAGTGTATATACTCCGTGCCATCCGCCTCTGAATTATTAGGTCTGGTTCTGCTTGCCTTGGTCAGTGGTCGGGGTTGTGTGTGCCAATCGCTCTAACGGTGTAGAAGCCTCTATACACACATTCATTGACTTGTATGTCTGTATAAAGATTACGCGTATTTTACCGTAATGTATGTAACTTTCTTACACGGTATAGTAGTGAAGTTTTTTCAGGGAGGGGAGGGGAGGAAGGGAAGACGTGAGAAATCGTCGACGCAGAGTTGTCCATAGAGGCCTCTTTGCGAATGGAAGGTTGAAAGCCAACAAAATTGTGTAAAGTGGGGGAGCTGATATACTTACCTGCAGCACAAAGTGCTCGGCGGGCGCGAGCTGACGAAACGCGTCGTGAATAATATAACAGCCGCGCGATGCCATTGTGATTCGCATCACTGAGCGCAAATCACTCCGCGTTTTATTCTCCTTGACATTCTGCCACCCCCTCCACTCCACTCCACAGACACTCGGCACTCTTCATTTGATAGCAACACTTCTTCTTCATCTTCCGGACCGACCGAACGACCGACCGACCGACCGACCACACTTTATCCCTTATTCTCATCATTTCAACAACCACCGGCATTTACTGAACCTCCCCACAATATTTACCACACAAGTAATTTCAGCTCCACTGAAGTACAGGAAGTATTGTATTCCACCCAAAAATTCCGCAAACATTTTGAAGAAAACCTTCGCAGTAAACTAACCTTTACATGGAAACTTTTTCTCTACTCTTTTACTAACATATCTTACAAACTCCTATTCCTATATCTTCTTCGTTTAGTTGAGATAAACATTTGTACAAATTATCTTATTGTTTATTTCCTTGTAGGTACAAGGGGAGTATTAGAATACAGTAGGCTTTGTGCGATAGTCAAATGTTTCAAAGTTTTGCGATTCCGTTCTCTTTGCACACTTAACTTATAAAAAAATGAACAACAAAAATCCATTTCACGAAAGTTTTAAGTTTTCCGAAACTCACACACATAACAAGGAATATCTCCGAAATGGTTCACCCTACAAGAAAATTTATTCAGACATAAATTGTGTATTTTAGCAAGATCTACATTTTTTGTGTAGTATAATTTGGTCTATCTCTAACGGTTTACCAGTTATGTAAAAGTCCTCCAGAGTAAATACGACTACAGGGCTATAGCCAGAAAATTCAAGATATACATTTCATTTGTCATAAAAATATCTCAAACATACGACATTTTAATCAAAATCCTTAGAGGCATTTTAAAGAAATCCATAATATTCGTAAAATTTTCCATGTAAAGGGTAGTTTAGGGTGGGGCTATTTTGCTCAAAATCTTCGTGTGGCATCCTTGAAAGACATTAAACTTAAATACCAACATTGATTTTAAACCAAGTTTTGGTTTTTGTGTTATGCTGTCCAGAGACTCGAATTTTTGGGTGGAATACAATACTTCCTCTACTTTAATTAGTGTAATACATCATATAGAACACGTGGTTAAGGTATGGCTGGAGTAATACCTTGTACCTGCTTTAGAGCATCTCACTCAAGAATTATGCTGCAATACAAAATGTAGAAATGTAAACCAACATATTTGTAAAGGCTGCGTGTATAAGTGGCGTTCTGCTCATTTATAACTCAGGTAGGTGAAAAACTTATCGGCCTACTTCCGGTCAGTTGAGGTCACATGTTCCAAGCTCACATGCAGAAAAGTAATTAATTTCATTTATCGTTCTTCTATATCCTTCCCTCCTTCCTTATTGGCATGGCAAGTCGAAGTTTTTGGAACAAGCGGCATGTTGCACTTCTAGCCTGTTAAACCATTAACTCTAGGAAGCGCGTGAGCTCAAGAAAGGCTCACATAATTAGTTTACGGTGAACCGGGAAACCAATATATGCACTACCTACTTGCCAGTGCAGCAGATACACGGTGTTACCCAATCGCCGTCCCTTCGCTCTAATAGGCAAGCCAAATAGCATCAGAACATCTCTCTAACAGTGAAACCTTCAAATGAAAGCTTGGGTGCGAGTCACTTCGGGGGACAGCGTACTCTGACTACGCAAAATGTTACTAAATAAATAAACAAACACTGCAATAATGAACCCTAGCCAACTATGGCTTACATTCCAGATCCTAGCTTCCATTATTAAACTTTTAAAAATATTTACAGTAACAAACTCCTACAAGTTATAAAAATCTAAGTTCTACAAAAGAAAATTCTAATACACAACAAAATTTTATGCAACATACGCAAATTAACCATGCTCAAAATTATAATTTCTGACATTAAATATCTGCAGAATCGTTTCCTCTAAATACCAAAAACAATAACAATACCAATAGTTAAATTAATTCAACAGCCAAAATAAAGAAACTCAAATTAAGGTTCCGAAATTATATAATTAAATTTTTCCACATTTCATAATTTATTACATAAATAATTTCATTTATTGGTATTAATTAATTAAACTTATTCTTAATTCATCGAGCGAAAACAACTAACAAAGATTGCAATTAACATACGAAAAATTAATTTATCAAAATAAATCAAATAAATATATAATTTAATATTAAATAAATTGCATTTAAAAATTACTTTGATTAAAAATTTGCCAAAACTCATTTAAACAATGAAATATCTCAAGTCAAATTAGCGAAGTAATTAAATTAATATTTAATGTAGAGCTAAGCTAGGATTTGTCAACCCTGCAACACACGCTCGCTTCCCCTAGACATGTTATTTTCCCCCTCCACTGTCCAAGGTAAGGAGAGCCAGATCTGCTAATCAGAGGCGGATGGCGCGGAGTAGTAGCACTTACAATTCAATGGTAGGACGAATATTTTTACTTTCTAGATGAAGATGATAAAGTTAAGTGCTGGATTTGTAAGACTGATAGTTACAGATTTATATCATTTCCCTTGTTCACGATAAACACCGCAGTTTAGGATATATTACACCCATTATATTATCAGCTAGGTTAAGCTGAGATACAGACGATATAAATTATATGATACAAAAACTGAATGAAAAATATTTATTTTGTGGACTGTAAATGAATTTTAAAGAGTCATAGTACTTGACGATCGGAAATAAAACTTTAAACGATTTAGAATTAGGAAAATAAGAAATTAAAGCTGTAAGTACTTCAGGATACTTTTAAATAAACAGGAAAACAGTAAAGATGAACTTAGTCAGAGAATAAACAAAGGAAGGACTAAAAATGAAGACATCCGGAAATCTAGGAAATGAAATTGTACAATTATAGACAAAATGTAGTGTAAAATGCTTACACCGAACAAATAGGCGAAGAAAGAATGTATACCACAAGAAAGAAGAGACCGAGGGCCGCCAAAACGTGCTGCAAGAGTGAAGTGAAAGAAGCAATGAGAGTGGGAAACCTAGAAGATATGTGTCTAGGTAGGAAAAAGTGAAGACTGGCAAAGGTCTTTATTCTACAAAGTGTATGTTTTCATTTAAAATATGAGAAATAGACGCATTAGAAGCAGAGCGTTTAAACTCAGGAAACACGTGACCTGTATAAAAGTAAAGAATTTGAAAATATTTAAATTACTGTCAGAAAAAGAAGAATAAGGTGGTCCAGTCATTTAATGAGAATGGACAATAATAGACTTGCAAAAGAAATTGTCAAGCATTTATACCAAAGTAGGAATGGTGAATAATGGTTGCAGGGAAAGTCTTAAATAAAATGGAATTAACACAACAAATAATATAGAATAGAGCAAAGTTAAGACATTTTATACAAAATTTCAAAGATTTTAAGCTTAAAAAAGGAAAACAACAACAATTCGGACAAAGTAAAGAAGAAAAAATCAGTGACAGAATAAGGAAATATTGGAAACAAAACGATTATAAACAATAATAATAACAATAACAATGATGATGATAAGAGCAGCAGGAACAGCTAGCGTTTTCAAGACTGAGTAGAGAAAGTGATGTAAGTGCAACACATCGATCGGACTGTTATTTCCTCTACACAGAGTTTATATTTGTCCCGTTGAGAAAGAGAAGGTTGAACGTTCTATGAGATCACGTTTGTCCCTATCCGGTGTGGCAATCCAAGCAATACATCATTTCCTGCCTGCCCGAAGCAAACACAACCATCTATCTCATCTATTTCCCAGCATGACGTCACACAACATTCAACATTCTTTCAACTCTATCTGTGAACAGGCTGCTTAACTTCAACATCTCATCGCTTACCAGCGAACTGAAGTGAGAAAATCACATGCGTTTCACTGCATACTCTTGTAGAAGCTGTTCCTGCAGTCGCTTATTCTTCTAATTCATATTGGTCAGCAAACCCGTTCATAGAGATCGCCTTATTACCAGAGCGTGCTGCGAGTACGTATTGATAGTGCACAGAGGGGAACGGGGTGATATCACAGTGTAACAACAAAAATAATTTAAAAAGTTTTATGTGTTACACTCACATGACTTTCTCTACTCTTGTATTAACCAGACTCTCTGCAGCTGCCTGCCAGACCTGCAGAGGTCATAGCGGACGACAAAACAGCGGTTGATAGAATTTTTAAGTTCCTGGCGCAGTGCAATGTCAAATTGAGAAGTTCAAATTTTAGTTATCCAAGTTTTTATCCTCTTTTAGCATATTTATAACTTTATTTTAATTTTGGCTTTTGTCACAGTTTTGTATATTTATATATTTTCCATTTTTGTAGTAATTTTATCACGTTCTCTACTGATAAGTAGAAGGAAGTATTGTGTTCGACCGAAACATTCGATGTCGACATTTCACAGGAAATGTGTGTGTGTGTGTGTGTGTGTGTGTGTGTGTGTGTGTGTGTGTGTGTGTGTGTGTGTGTGTGTGTGTGAGTGTGTCTGTGTGTCAGTCTGTGCACAGCATAACTCAAAAACGAAAAGTCAGTTTAAAACCAAAGTTGGTTTAATGTCTTTCAAGGATGCGACACGAAGATTTTTAAGAAAATCACCCCACCCTAAACTACCCTTTACATGGAAAATTTTATTTTTGTTGAAAATGGCTCTAACGATTTTGATTAAAATGTCATATGTTTGAAATATTTTTATAACAAATGAAATGTATATTTTGAATTTTCTGGCTATAGCCCCTGTAGTCTGGATGACCTTTGAATAACTCGTAAACTGTAAGAGGTAGATTAAATCTTACTGTACAGAAATGTAAATCTTGGCAAAACACACAATTTATGTCTAAATGCATTGTTTTTTGTCGAAGATGTACTTTGTTATTTTTGTGAGTTCTGCAATAATTATACTTTCCACAAGTCTAGGATCGTTAGTCATTTTTTATATCTTGGCCATGAAAGAGAACGGAATTTTAGAACCACAAACCAAATTTGTACAAATGTTTATCTCAACTAACACGAAGAAGATATAGGAATAAGAGTTTGTGAGAATGGTTAGTACAAGAGTAGAGAAAGTCATGTGACTGCAACATATCAGATTTTTTCAAAGTGGACTGGTTGTTTGAAGTTGTATAAGCACATGTTGAAGATTTGAGGTTATGTAAGGGTGGAGTTACCTGGCTAAGGTTGCACTGCATCACAAAGGGGACGTTGAAAAGCATATAACGAGGGGTAGGTACTTAATACAGCCTGCCCTCCTACCTAACCTCTAACTCTGTCTGATTGGCATTTTGTGAGAACGGAGCTCAAGTGGAAACATAAAGAAAAGAGCATAACAAAAGTGAAGCAACAATTTCATTAGAAGCCTTTGTTACGGGGTTAACTAACAGGCAGCGCTGGGCACACTTATCGCTCAGCCGCGCATGCGCTGTTCGCACACCTCTCATCATCGCATTCAGAACATTAACTTCAACATAACAGACGCACATCGCTCACCTTAGGTACGTTCGACAGCCCTACAGCACCCAGCAGCTACCAGGGCCGCCCCCCAATTTTCCCCAAACCATATAAACAGCTACATATAGATAAACCGTGCAAACAGAGGGGAACCTAGCTTTAAAACATTTGACTATCGCACAAAGCCTACTGTATTCCCTTGCACCTACAAGGAAATAAGGAATAAGATAATTTGTACAAATGTTTATCTCAACTAACACGAAGAAGATATAGGAATAAGAGTTTGTAAGAATGTTTAGCACAAGAGTAGAGAAAGTCATGTGAGTGCAACACATATTTTTATTGAAGGGGCCTTACTTGTATATTAACGGCTAAATTTCGATATCGAATGTTTGGGTGGAATATAATAGTTCCCCTACTTACTGTCCGTAGTTGAGAAGGTTAAAATAGGGCAGGTAATTTGTATTGCTTGTTTGACACGGGATGGATGACCCATACATTTTGATATATTATTTGATTCTTTTGACCCTGAATAATGATGCACATAGGGCCAAATTGGCTAAACACACTGGAAGTGCAACGAGGTTGTGTGCTGGCTGGTATACACGCGAGCAAATGCGTCGCCTTTCCATCTAGGCAACTTCTCGTGCACCGATCGACATAGGTAGAGAAGGACACAACAGATGGCACTGCACACCGCGAACAGTTCTCTCCGCGAACTACCAATCCCGATGCTCTTATCGTTTGCAATGAAATCATACCTAGAAATATATAATTTATGATAATGTAGTCCACTTTCTGAAAACTCCCCCGTATTTTTTAGTTTTATAATATGAACTTATAATAACCATAGAAAATGTTCTATTCGATACCGAAATTTACCCGCAAATGCATATTTTGAGACTCCCTAAATAAAAAAAGAGATGTTTTAGAAAAATTATGTAAGTACGGTCTATATCTGGGCACAATAAATGACCAAGGCTTAGTTGATTACGAAACGTGATACTTAGTTCAGCATCTTTCTAGAAACACGAAGATTTTCGAGCAAATCTTCTAGTACCTCTCACACTCTCTCACATTCTATCAAACTTACCCACTCACTTTATCACACTCTCTCTCTCGCTCTCTCTCTCTCTCTCACGCACACGTTCGCTCACACACTCTCACACACACACTCTCTCACATTCTATCAAACTTACTCACTCACTTTATCACACACACTCTCTCTCTCTCTCTCTCTCTCTCACACGCACACGTTCGCTCACACACTCTCACACACACACTCTCTCACATTCTATCAAACTTACTCACTCACTTTATCACACACACTCTCTCTCTCTCTCTCTCTCTCACGCACACGTTCGCTCACACACTCTCACACACACACTCTCTCACATTCTATCAAACTTACTCACTCACTTTATCACACACACTCTCTCTCTCTCTCTCTCTCTCACGCACACGTTCGCTCACACACTCTCACACACACACACTCTCACATTCTATCAAACTTACTCACTCACTTTATCACACACACTCTCTCTCTCTCTCTCTCTCTCTCTCACGCACACGTTCGCTCACACACTCTCACACACACACACTCTCTCACATTCTATCAAACTTACTCACTCACTTTATCACACACACTCTCTCTCTCTCTCTCTCTCACGCACACGTTCGCTCACACACTCTCACACACACACACTCTCTCACATTCTATCAAACTTACTCACTCACTTTATCACACTCTCTCTCTCGCTCTCTCTCTCTCTCTCACGCACACGTTCGCTCACACACTCTCACACACACACACTCTCTCACATTCTATCAAACTTACTCACTCACTTTATCACACACACTCTCTCTCTCTCTCTCTCACGCACACGTTCGCTCACACACTCTCACACACACACACTCTCTCACATTCTATCAAACTTACTCACTCACTTTATCACACTCTCTCTCTCGCTCTCTCTCTCTCTCTCACGCACACGTTCGCTCACACACTCTCACACACACACTCTCTCACATTCTATCAAACTTACTCACTCACTTTATCACACTCTCTCTCTCGCTCTCTCTCTCTCTCTCTCACGCACACGTTCGCTCACACACTCTCACACACACACACTCTCTCACATTCTATCAAACTTACTCACTCACTTTATCACACACACTCTCTCTCTCTCTCTCTCACGCACACGTTCGCTCACACACTCTCACACACACACACTCTCTCACATTCTATCAAACTTACTCACTCACTTTATCACACTCTCTCTCTCGCTCTCTCTCTCTCTCTCACGCACACGTTCGCTCACACACTCTCACACACACACACTCTCTCACATTCTATCAAACTTACTCACTCACTTTATCACACACACTCTCTCTCTCTCTCTCTCACGCACACGTTCGCTCACACACTCTCACACACACACACTCTCTCACATTCTATCAAACTTACTCACTCACTTTATCACACTCTCTCTCTCGCTCTCTCTCTCTCTCTCACGCACACGTTCGCTCACACACTCTCACACACACACTCTCTCACATTCTATCAAACTTACTCACTCACTTTATCACACTCTCTCTCTCGCTCTCTCTCTCTCTCTCTCACGCACACGTTCGCTCACACACTCTCACACACACACACTCTCTCACATTCTATCAAACTTACTCACTCACTTTATCACACACACTCTCTCTCTCTCTCTCTCACGCACACGTTCGCTCACACACTCTCACACACACACACTCTCTCACATTCTATCAAACTTACTCACTCACTTTATCACACTCTCTCTCTCGCTCTCTCTCTCTCTCTCACGCACACGTTCGCTCACACACTCTCACACACACACTCTCTCACATTCTATCAAACTTACTCACTCACTTTATCACACTCTCTCTCTCGCTCTCTCTCTCTCTCTCTCTCACGCACACGTTCGCTCACACACTCTCACACACACACACTCTCTCACATTCTATCAAACTTACTCACTCACTTTATCACACACACTCTCTCTCTCTCTCTCTCTCTCACGCACACGTTCGCTCACACACTCTCACACACACACTCTCTCACATTCTATCAAACTTACTCACTCACTTTATCACACACACTCTCTCTCTCTCTCTCTCACGCACACGTTCGCTCACACACTCTCACACACACACTCTCTCACATTCTATCAAACTTACTCACTCACTTTATCACACACACTCTCTCTCGCTCTCTCTCTCTCTCTCTCTCTCACGCACACGTTCGCTCACACACTCTCACACACACACACTCTCTCACATTCTATCAAACTTACTCACTCACTTTATCACACACACTCTCTCTCTCTCTCTCTCTCACGCACACGTTCGCTCACACACTCTCACACACACACACATTCTCACACACATCTCACACACTCTCTCATATTCTTTCACACACTTTTCACACTCTCTTTCCTACAGTGTCACACTTTCTCACACACTCGCACACTCTGTCACGCTCGCACACTTTCTTACACACACTCTCACACACACTCCCTTAACACATTCTTTCCATACACACACTCTTTCACACTCTCACGCTCGCACACTTTCTTACACAACCTCTCACACACACTCCCTTAACACATTCTTTCCATACACACACTCTTTCACACTCTCACGCTCGCACACTTTCTTACACAACCTCTCACACACACTCCCTTAACACATTCTTTCCATACACACACTCTTTCACACTCTCACGCTCGCACACTTTCTTACACACACTCTCACACACACTCCCTTAACACATTCTTTCCATACACACACTCTTTCACACTCTCACGCTCGCACACTTTCTCACACACACTCTCACACACACTCCCTTAACACATTCTTTCCATACATACACTGTCACACTCTCACGCTCGCACACTTTCTTACACACACTCTCACACACACTCCCTTAACACATTCTTTCCATACATACACTTTCACACTCTCACGCTCGCACACTTTCTTACACACACTCTCACACACACTCCCTTAACACATTCTTTCCATACACACACTCTTTCACACTCTCACGCTCGCACACTTTCTCACACACACTCTCACACACACTCCCTTAACACATTCTTTCCATACACACACTCTTTCACACTCTCACGCTCGCACACTTTCTTACACACACTCTCACACACACTCCCTTAACACATTCTTTCCATACACACACTCTTTCACACTCTCACGCTCGCACACTTGCTCACACACACTCTCACACACACTCCCTTAACACATTCTTTCCATACACACACTCTTTCACACTCTCACGCTCGCACACTTTCTTACACACACTCTCACACACACTCCCTTAACACATTCTTTCCATACACACACTCTTTCACACTCTCACGCTCGCACACTTGCTCACACACACTCTCACACACACTCCCTTAACACATTCTTTCCATACATACACTTTCACACTCTCACGCTCGCACACTTTCTTACACACACTCTCACACACACTCCCTTAACACATTCTTTCCATACATACACTGTCACACTCTCACGCTCGCACACTTTCTTACACACACTCTCACACACACACTCCCTTAACACATTCTTTCCATACACACACTCTTTCACACTCTCACGCTCGCACACTTTCTTACACACACTCTCACACACACTCCCTTAACACATTCTTTCCATACACACACTCTTTCACACTCTCACGCTCGCACACTTGCTCACACACACTCTCACACACACTCCCTTAACACATTCTTTCCATACATACACTTTCACACTCTCACGCTCTCACACTTTCTTACACACACTCTCACACACACTCCCTTAACACATTCTTTCCATACATACACTTTCACACTCTCACGCTCGCACACTTTCTTACACACACTCTCACACACACTCCCTTAACACATTCTTTCCATACATACACTTTCACACTCTCACGCTCGCACACTTTCTTACACACACTCTCACACACACTCCCTTAACACATTCTTTCCATACACACACTCTTTCACACTCTCACGCTCGCACACATTCTTACACACACTCTCACACACACTCCCTTAACACATTCTTTCCATACACACACTCTTTCACACTCTCACGCTCGCACACTTTCTTACACACACTCTCACACACACTCCCTTAACACATTCTTTCCATACACACACTCTTTCACACTCTCACGCTCGCACACTTTCTTACACAACCTCTCACACACACTCCCTTAACACATTCTTTCCATACACACACTGTCACACTCTCACGCTCACACACTTTCTTACACACACTCTCACACACGCTCCCTTAACACATTCTTTCCATACACACACTCTTTCACACTCTCACGCTCGCACACTTTCTCACACACACTCTCACACACACTCCCTTAACACATTCTTTCCATACACACACTCTTTCACACTCTCACGCTCGCACACTTTCTTACACACACTCTCACACACACTCCCTTAACACATTCTTTCCATACATACACTGTCACACTCTCACGCTCGCACACTTTCTTACACACACTCTCACACACGCTCCCTTAACACATTCTTTCCATACACACACTCTTTCACACTCTTACGCTCGCACACTTGCTCACACACACTCTCACACACACTCCCTTAACACATTCTTTCCATACATACACTTTCACACTCTCACGCTCGCACACTTTCTTACACACACTCTCACACACACTCCCTTAACACATTCTTTCCATACACACACTCTTTCACACTCTCACGCTCGCACACTTTCTTACACACACTCTCACACACACTCCCTTAACACATTCTTTCCATACATACACTGTCACACTCTCACGCTCGCACACTTGCTCACACACACTCTCACACACACTCCCTTAACACATTCTTTCCATACATACACTGTCACACTCTCACGCTCGCACACTTTCTTACACACACTCTCACACACACTCCCTTAACACATTCTTTCCATACACACACTCTTTCACACTCTCACGCTCGCACACTTTCTCACACACACTCTCACACACACTCCCTTAACACATTCTTTCCATACATACACTGTCACACTCTCACGCTCGCACACTTTCTTACACACACTCTCACACACACTCCCTTAACACATTCTTTCCATACATACACTGTCACACTCTCACGCTCGCACACTTTCTTACACACACTCTCACACACACTCCCTTAACACATTCTTTCCATACATACACTGTCACACTCTCACGCTCGCACACTTTCTTACACACACTCTCACACACACTCCCTTAACACATTCTTTCCATACATACACTGTCACACTCTCACGCTCGCACACTTGCTCACACACACTCTCACACACACTCCCTTAACACATTCTTTCCATACATACACTGTCACACTCTCACGCTCGCACACTTTCTTACACACACTCTCACACACACTCCCTTAACACATTCTTTCCATACATACACTTTCACACTCTCACGCTCGCACACTTTCTTACACACACTCTCACACACACTCCCTTAACACATTCTTTCCATACACACACTCTTTCACACTCTCACGCTCGCACACTTTCTTACACACACTCTCACACACACTCCCTTAACACATTCTTTCTATACACACACTCTTTCACACTCGCACACTTTCTTACACACACTCTCACACACACTCCCTTAACACATTCTTTCCATACACACACTCTTTCACACTCTCACACTTTCTTACACACACTCTCACACACACTCCCTTAACACATTCTTTCCATACACACACTCTTTCACACTCTCACGCTCGCACACTTTCTTACAGACACTCTCACAGACAATCACTCTCTCACATATATACACACCTCCGTTACACACATATATTTAATCTCTTGCTCTCTCAGACGTTCTTCTGAAAACGTTTTTGTTTCAAAACTTATATTTCCACTGAAGTCTCGATGTCGAACTTTTGCAGTACACACGTGTCTTGGAAGCAGAAGATACTCGAATAGAACTCTTGTGGTTCTTTAATGAGGCAGTTATATCGTAATACGAGGGCATATCCACTGCAATGAAAGCAAGCTCATTTCGATGCATCTATCTGTTAAAGAACGTAACGCAAAGTCCCCTACTCATTTTCATTTTAATTCTGTTACATAGCAGTCCTTAGATATTACCGAACGTTTTCCCTCCTGCCTGTTCGTTCACGCATGCATATGAACACGTACAAAGGGGAGGAAGGAAGGAAAGCTTATGAATGATTCGCTTCATGAATGACGCATACATACCAAAGGACTCTGAAGATGTAGGTGCGGCAGATTAAATTTTTATGACACCCGGACACTGTATGGATGGAAAAAGTGTGTTCATCACTACTCGCACGAGAAGGGTGAATATTAGATTCGGGGAGGGTAGGTACCTACCCCCATCGCCCGTCCGCACTCGAATCTCTTTTTGTAGCTTAGAATTATGTCATACCGTCCAACTAGCGTTGCGCAGGATATAGGGCTTCTACTGGTGCAAGTGGAGATACAGTAGAACCCCGGAATAACGTGAACATGCTTTAGCGCAGTATATAGGGCTTCTACTGGTGTAAGTGCAGATACAGTAGAACCCCGGAATAACGCGGACAAGCTTTAGCGCAGTATATGGGGCTTCTACTGGTGTAAGTGCAGATACAGTAGAACCCCGGAATAACGTGCACAAGCTTTAGCGCAGTATATAGGGCTTCTACTGCTGTAAGTGCAGATACAGTAGAACCCCGGAATAACACGGACAAGCTTTAGCGCAGTATATAGGGCTTCTACTGGTGTAAGTGCAGATACATTAGAACCCCGGAATAACGCGGACAAGCTTTAGCGCAGTATATAGGGCTTCTACTGGTGTAAGTGCAGATACAGTAGAACCCCGGAATAACACGGACAAGCTTTAGCGCAGTATATAGGGCTTCTACTGGTGCAAGTGCAGATACAGTAGAACCCCGGAATAACGTGCACAAGCTTTAGCGCAGTATATAGGGCTTCTACTGCTGTAAGTGCAGATACAGTAGAACCCCGGAATAACACGGACAAGCTTTAGCGCAGTATATAGGGCTTCTACTGGTGTAAGTGCAGATACATTAGAACCCCGGAATAACGCGGACAAGCTTTAGCGCAGTATATAGGGCTTCTACTGGTGTAAGTGCAGATACAGTAGAACCCCGGAATAACACGGACAAGCTTTAGCGCAGTATATAGGGCTTCTACTGGTGTAAGTGCAGATACAGTAGAACCCCGGAATAACGCGGATAAGCTTTAGCGCAGGATATAGGGCTTCTACTGGTGCAAGTGCAGATACAGTAGAACCCCGGAATAACGTGCACAAGCTTTAGCGCAGTATATAGGGCTTCTACTGGTGTAAGTGCAGATACAGTAGAACCCCGGAATAACACGGACAAGCTTTAGCGCAGTATATAGGGCTTCTACTGGTGTAAGTGCAGATACATTAGAACCCCGGAATAACGCGGACAAGCTTTAGCGCAGTATATAGGGCTTCTACTGGTGTAAGTGCAGATACAGTAGAACCCCGGAATAACACGGACAAGCTTTAGCGCAGTATATAGGGCTTCTACTGGTGTAAGTGCAGATACAGTAGAACCCCGGAATAACGCGGATAAGCTTTAGCGCAGGATATAGGGCTTCTACTGGTGCAAGTGCAGATACAGTAGAACCCCGGAATAACGTGCACAAGCTTTAGCGCAGTATATAGGGCTTCTACTGGTGCAAGTGCAGATACAGTAGAACCCCGGAATAACGTGCACAAGCTTTAGCGCAGTATATAGGGCTTCTACTGGTGTAAGTGCAGATACAGTAGAACCCCGGAATAACACGGACAAGCTTTAGCGCAGTATATAGGGATTCTACTGGTGTAAGTGCAGATACAGTAGAACCCCGGAATAACACGGATAAGCTTTAGCGCAGGATATAGGGCTTCTACTGGTGCAAGTGCAGATACAGTAGAACCCCGGAATAACGTGCACAAGCTTTAGCGCAGTATATAGGGCTTCTACTGGTGTAAGTGCAGATACAGTAGAACCCCGGAATAACACGGACATGCTTTAGCGCAGTATATAGGGCTTCTACTGGTGTAAGTGCAGATACAGTAGAACCCCGGAATAACGCGGATAAGCTTTAGTGCAGTATATAGGGCTTCTACTGGTGTAAGTGCAGATACAGTAGAACCCCGGAATAACGCGGATAAGCTTTAGTGCAGTATATAGGGCTTCTACTGGTGTAAGTGCAGATACAGTAGAACCCCGGAATAACGCGGATAAGCTTTAGTGCAGTATATAGGGCTTCTACTGGTGCAAGTGCAGATACAGTAGAACCCCGGAATAACGTGCACAAGCTTTAGCGCAGTATATAGGGCTTCTACTGGTGCAAGTGCAGATACAGTAGAACCCCGGAATAACACGTACATGCTTTAGCGCAGTATATAGGGCTTCTACTGGTGTAAGTGCAGATACAGTAGAACCCCGGAATAACACGGATAAGCTTTAGTGCAGTATATAGGGCTTCTACTGGTGTAAGTGCAGATACAGTAGAACCCCGGAATAACACGGACAAGCTTTAGTGCTTTATATAGGGCTTCTACTGGTGTAAGTGCTGATACAGTAGAACCCCGGAATAACGCGGATAAGCTTTAGTGCTTTATATAGGGCTTCTACTGGTGTAAGTACAGATACAGTAGAACCCCGGAATAACGCGGATAAGCTTTAGCGCAGGATATAGGGCTTCTACTGGTGCAAGTGCAGATACAGTAGAACCCCGGAATAACGTGCACAAGCTTTAGCGCAGTATATAGGGCTTCTACTGGTGTAAGTGCAGATACAGTAGAACCCCGGAATAACACGGACAAGCTTTAGTGCAGTACATAGGGATTCTACTGGTGTAAGTGCAGATACAGTAGAACCCCGGAATAACGCGGACAAGCTTTAACCCCGCGTTGGAACAATTCCGCTGTATATCCTAATGTGAAGTTAGAAGTGACAAAAATCGATCACTTGGAGGTGATTGGAAACATTCGTGCAGTAATAAATTTCAGTACATTATAAAGTATGTAATATACTAACATGCACAATATCTTGTTGATGTCTCGTTACTTCGGAATGTAGTGGCCAAGGTCAACGCTAGAAATAGCGAAAAGTATATTCCGGTACAGCTCTTTGAAGAAGATTTTAAACTGAACTCAAACTAAACGAAGTAGAGAAAGTAAAGTTGGGCCGCCATTGTTCTTGTAACTCTAAGGGTTCTGTGAAGACATTGATTGATGTTTTTCTCAGTTAAAGTATATATTTCTATCCTTTGTGGGCTTATTTCAGATGCTTGTCCTACATGTAATTATCTAAGATGATTTTCTATCGAACTTACTGTTTTACCAGCATTTCTAACGTGAATTACGGCGAGTGATGGATAGTTTAAAGATTTACGGTTTCATCCGCGCCTTTGTATGATACTAGCGGCAGACGGCGCCGAGCGCCGAGGATGCGGACAGGCAGAACACCACGCAGCCGTTTCCGGAGTTTTGCAGTGATCGATCAAGCAGTTTTGGAAATTAGCCCTTACGAACATTCAGATTGATTGAAATTACATTGGCTGTAGTGAAAGTGGGTAACAGGCGAACAATAAAGTCAGGGTTCAGACAAGGAGATGCGCATTGTTGAACATGAAGGAGCAACAAAGATGTAGAGGAAACGGACGTTGTTAATAGACCGTGGCAAATATGTGCCTATGCAGACGATTTGGTTATTATACCTAGAAGGATAGGTACAACGAAAGAAGTGTTCTGCGAAATTGAAATACCTAGAATGTAAAAAATCTGATGTGTTGCACTCACATGACTTTCTCTACTCTTCTACTAACCATTCTTACAAACTCTTATTCCTATATCTTCTTCGTGTTAGTTGAGATAAACATTTGTACAAATTATCTTATTGCTTATTTCCTTGTAGATACAAGGGGAAGTCAAATCTTTTAAAACTTTCAAATTTCGTTCTGTTTCCATGGTTAACATATAAAAAATGAATAGCGACGTTCCATTTGACAGAAGTATGTTTTTCAAAACTTACACAAATAACGAGGAACATCTCCGAAATGGTTCACTGCACAAAAAAAAAAAAAAAAAAAAAAAAAATTATTCAAACATAAATTGTGTTTTTATGAAATCTGCATTTTTGTATAGCAAGCTTGTGTATATGTCTTACGGTTTAGCAGCTACACAAATGTCAACCACAGTAAACAGGATTATAGCCACAAAATTCAATCTATGCATTTCATTTGTCATATAATATCTCAAACATATGCCATTTTTAAGAAAATCAAAATTTTAGCAAACATTTTCCATGTAAAGAGTAGATTAGGGTACAGAAATTTTTTTCAAAGCCTTCGTGTCGTATCCTTCACAGACATTAAACTTAAATACTAACTGTGGTTTTTAACCGACTTTTGGTTTACTAGTAAACTATTCTCAAGAGCAACAAAGTTAAATTATACAAGACTATAGTAGCGTGTTATGGGGCAAAAATATGGACACTCAAAGCAGCGGAAATAAATAAGCTAATATATTAGGAGAATATATAGTCTATGGAGAAGATAATAATGATGAATATAAGATAAAGGGAATTTTGTAGAATTTATAAAAGCAAGAAGAATAAAATGGTTAGGTCACGTGTAACGAATGTCGGATGAACCAACATCAAAGAAAATCCTGAGAGCACAGGGGTAAGGAAAAGAGGACGCCCAAGATATGGGTAAACTACTGGAGTCTGGAAGCATGGGATTATGGAGGTCACCCCGACCTGTAGCTCCAGGGACCTGAGCCTGATGGAAGGTAGGCAGGCTAGATAGACACATCTGAACGAAGGAAGGAAGCCCGTTCAAGGTCTCCGTGGGCAACAAGCGCATCCTACCTCCAACACCTTTTTTATCTGACGGTTTCCTCTCTTTGGAGGTGGACTATGAATAATAAGCCGAAGGGAGGTAGATGCAACAACAAGAAACAGGAAAGAGGCGGGAGGGGGGGGGGGGGGGGGACGGGAAACAATTATGAATGAGAGGACTTTTAACAGCGACACGCAGAGAAAGGATCACAAGGTAGCGGAGGAAGACACGTCTTTGTTTCTGGCCCTTACCGTGTCCAAGGTCGCCTTCTGCTGCATCCATCCACCCATCCACCCAGGCCGGATGTCGATTGTTACGTCCACAAACCAACCTACAGCACTAATCACAATTACACGGCAAGAAGCAGTCACTGTAACACAGGTCTCCTTCAAGGAGAAACGCTCTCTGCATCTGCACCGCGTCCTCTAACTCGGCTACTGTCCTCTGTGTACACACCACCTAAACTTGGGACATCACCACCTCAAACTGACAACTTTACCTTCTATACATACCGGCTGGAAGGGAAGTCATTACATAAACAAAAATGTCTAATGAGATTTTCTTCTTTGATCACCCGATTTCGAAAAAATGTTTTTTTATCCAAACTGGGCGCGTAATTCCACAAGAATATACGAAGATAATAGTTCGTTCCTTGTAAGATGCGTAGAGTAACTTATTTCTGACATGGGACATACATCACACACGGTTTCGAAATAATTAATCACTTAAAAGACGAGAAGGATTACTCCGAGCAGCTCTTTCAGACGTGTAATAATTCAACAACATTACGTTGAGGCTGGATATGAAATTAAACTGGCTTGTGAATGTAAACAGATCGGCCACTTTCGCTTTCGTGTAATGTTTTGGGAGCTAACGCTTGTGATTGACCTAAACTCGTGTAGTAAACACAGAAGGACAAAGAAGAGTGTGTGTTTATTTTCTCAACACGCACCGCTACGCTATTTCTTCATGTATTATTGAGTTGCGGAAAGCGTGTTGCCAGGTTGTTTTCGACAAAACTCAAATTTCTCCGTAGGAAATGGTCAGAGACAAGCACGTAACACATAAAATGTGTTCCAAATACCAAATGATCTCGAACAAAATACAAAATGTCTCAATCGATTTAAATAATTTGGTTTTGTTTGGTTCGCCTCAATGCTGGGACGCAATATTGCCATATCCCCCTTGTACCTACAAGGAAATTAGCAGTAAGATAATTTGTACAAATGTTTATCTCAACTAACACGAAGAACATATAGCCATAAGAGTTTATAAGAATAGTTAGTACAAGAGTAGATAAAGTCATGTGAATGTAATACATCTGATTTTTTGTATTTTTTTATTTTTCTTCTAAACTTTTACATACAAATAGACGACTCTTTTACTGTCACAGTCTTTCATGATATTTCAACTCAGAACTGTTTACTGCTCATAACCTTGACTCAGTCATTTCACTGTCTCTCATCACTTCCTCTGTCTTGTGTATAATTCCGACAATGCAATCGATACTCGTTAAATTGTCCTTCATTTCGATGTGAAGTATCACACACACAGCTGTCTCACGCTCTGACCGACTCGTGTGTAACCCTAACTCTGCTGTTTCCTCGCCTCCTTATATCTTGAGATGAGGCAACACGTGGGAATAAGTGATACAGTTTGTTCTGTCAGTATTATGCGAAATGATGTAGGTTTTATGAAGTTAAGTAACTATGGATCCGAAAAAACCTACAACATTTTTAAATGTTAATTACATAACTGTATAGAATTACTCAAGCATTCCGACTAAGTATTCTTACTTATATGGGGTAGTTATAGTATTTTCAGAACTTGGAAGACCTGCTACGTTCATACGGGGATTGAAATCGATTTGAGTCCAATCCTATTCTTAATACGATCTGCGTTTACGTGCCGAATTCAATCCGGAATAAGATTGGTTTAGATACGCAAGGCTGGAGCATAAATAATTCAAGCTTTAATGTTGGTCACTTGGTTTGGGAGAAGAAAGACTGCCAAATTACGATCATGCCAAACGGAACAAGAAAGTGCGGACAACCACGTGATACTTGGAACAAGAACTATGTCACAGAGAAATGTTCAGCAGGAAAATATAAGTGGCATCTAGGGACCGAAAAGCGACCAGTTTCGCTGTGATACCGGACACACACACACACACACACACGCACACACACGTACACACACACACACACACACACACACACGTACACACGCACGCACACGCACGCACACACACGCACACACACGCACACACACATATGGAAGATTCACCACCGCACAAATTTACTTATAAGGAATATAAGTGTTGGAGAATGCAGGCTAATAACAAAGAATATCTCGGAAACACCCACACGCACACATATACACACACCCTTTTCTACAAATGTTCCGCTTTTTATCTTCATGGATTCGCAGAATTGTGCTTTGCAATGAAATCTCGATATCGGATTTTTGTGCAGAATGCAATTATCCCCTCTATACGTGGTAAAGTGCTAAGAAATTCCCCATCATTAGTTCTGTTAACTGTGATTCTAGGTCTCTTCCTATCATTAATGTGGTACTATAAATGGTTATAGAAAACAACTTTTATACATTCTAACAATTATAATTATAGAAAAAAAGTATTAATCTAGTACCATAAAAAAATAAAACAAATATAAATAATTTTAACACTTTTCACAATTACCTTAGTCACTGGAAGTCAGCAGTTATTCCAACGGATACCAACTAGAAATTAAACAATTTATACCTCGCTCTTGGAACTGCTTATTTGTATTACTTCCCGTTATATTTAACATTTGGTTTTATATAACGGGTGGAAAGTACTGCTTTGGCCATAGATTTAACAGGGATTCTATGTCAGTATAACAAATACAAGCTGCTTTAAAAATGTCCCATATTACAACAGGAGTTTGGATTGGTCAAAACTAGAATACATGTGCAATATATACACATTTTCTATAGGTTTGGCAGACAAAAATACCTTTAAAAGTCCCCATAGCCAGAAACCTAATGGACTAAGGTCCACAGAACGGGGAGGCCATGCTACTGGACCTCTTCGGCCAATCCATCCTCCATTAAATGTTTAAGTACTGTCGCACAGTGCGTACAAAATGGGGTGGTGCCCCGTCATGCATAAACCATATATGCCGTTTTTCTAACACGAAGAATATATGGGAGTAAAGAGTTTTTAAGAATCGTTAGTACAAGAGTAGAGAAAGTCATGTGAGTACAACACATCAGATTTTTTTAATATCACATTTGGCAATTTAGTCGTTTTGGATCAATTTTTGTAACGCTCTGTTGAGATTGGTTGCTGCTGGTACATTTGTTCACGTTTAAGAGGAATGTTAAACTCGGAATGGAATGGAATGGAATGGAATGGAATGGAATGGACGCAGCACGGTTGACATATATATATATGTGTGTGTCAAGCAACGGTTCCCTGCTTCTCTCAATCTTTCCACGTTCTGGCTGCAAGTACTCTTGCCAGTTACACAGACGAGCAAACGATTCACATGGTCCCAGAACTGTCTATCGACTACATGGGCTATAGCCAGGAAATTCAAAATATACATTTCATTTGTCATACAAATATCTTAAGCATATGACATTTTAATCAAAATCGTTAGAGCTATTTACAATAAAATCAAAATTTTCCAAAAAATTTGCATGTAAACCGTAGTTTAGAGTGGGGGAATTTTCCTCAAAATCTTAGTGTCAAACTGAAATAGCAAGTTTGGTTTTTAATCGAGTTTAAAATTCCTTCCCTACTTGCTGTACATAAGAGAAATTTAAAATATACTCTATTTTATCCGAAATGTCAATGCTAAAAATACACTTTCAAGAAGAGGATCGTAAATGTGTGTGCGTGTGTGTATGTACGTGTGTGTGTGCATGCGTGTGTGCATGCGTGTGTGCGTGTATGTATGCGCGTGTGTGCGTGTGTGTGCATGTGTGTATGCGTGTGTGCATGCGTGTGTGTGCATGTGTGCGCATGCGTGTGTATGTGTGTAAGTGTGTGCATGTGTGTGCATGCGTTTGTATGTGTGTGCATGTGCGTGTGTGTGCATGCGTTTGTATGTGTGTGCATGCGTGCGTGTGTATGTGTGTGCATGTGCGTGTGTGTGCATGCGTTTGTATGTGTGTGCATGTGCGTGTGTGTGCATGCGTTTGTATGTGTGTGCATGCGTGTGTGTGCATGCGTGTGTATGTGTGTGCATGTGCGTGTGTGTATGTGTATGTGTGTGCATGTGCGTGTGTGCATGCGTTTGTATGTGTGTGCATGCGTGCGTGTGTATGTGTGTGCATGTGCGTGCGCGTGCGTGTGTGTATGTATGCGTGTGTATGTGTGCGCAAGCGTGCGTGTGTATGTGTGTGCATGTGTGCGCGTGCGTGTGTGTATGTATGCGTGTGTGTATGTGTGCGCATGCGTGCGTGTGCATGTGTGAGTATGTGCGTGTGCGTGCGTGCGTGTATGTGTGTGTGTGTGTGAGAACGGTATATATTGTGATAAATCACGAAGCCCAGTTAGTTTCTCTCTCACTTTATGTCTCATCTAAAACTGAAGGTCAAAAACAGTACATAAAATACAACAGTTAACGCAATAACTATAAAAACAAATAACTCAGTAATTATTGGTAACGGCTATATGTAATGTAACTGGACGTAATATCTATCCGTAACAAGAATTCACCTAATAGCTATTGGTAACCGTTACAAGCAACGCGAGAACTATACAAGTAACGTAATAGTTATATGGAACCGTTGCACTTAGTATAACTGTGAACGAAAAAACTATAAGAATAAATAACTTAATGGTTATTGGTAACAGTTACATCAAATATCACTCTGAACTCAATAACCATGAAAATAAAGAACTTACTAGATAATGAGAACCGTTATATGAGGTGTAACTGTGAACATGATAACGATAAAAATAACGTCACCGTTATTTGTAAGTTATATTTAATACAACGGTGGATGTGATAACTACAAAACAACTCAATGTAACTGTGAAATTATAACTTTAAAAATAAATAACTTAATCGTTATTGGTAACCGTTACATGTAAAGTAACTGTGATAGAAACAAATAACTGTCACATCTCTAGGTTCTAGGAGAGAGAAATGGAACAAATAAATCGCATCACGAACTAGTTCACGAACCAGGAACTGGAAATGGAATGAGCTGTTACAAGAAGCCATATTTTCCAGGAAACCTTGAGCTGATATGTTTAACTTAGCTTCTATAGGAAAATAAGTTGTAAGGGAAGGAAAAAAACGACTGCTACTACGCGAACTCTTTAAATGGCAGGATAAAAAGTTTTCCAAGAGTTTTTTCTGCCCTTAGAATCAAGCACGGGAGCAATGGAACACAAAATCAGTAAGAAAGGAATTTTCTGCATTTTCTAACTAGGGGAACAGTCCTCCTACATTTTGCTCCTCCAAGTTCCGACTCACTCTTCTGAAAAAGATTTCTTTTGAGCAACATTCCTCCTTGTCCTGGAGGGGAGGGGAAAACCGTCAAGTAGCGGCAACTTTACTTGGAGTATAGTGTTTCCAAACATATGGCAGCCGGCCGTATCAGTAGTGCAGAACGTGCGTATGGGCCAGGCCCTGAATGAAACTTTGTCATAGTGGAGAAGCCCTGGTAGTAAGGGACACATGGCAACCCCACACACACACACACACACACACACACACACACACACACACACACACACACACACACACACACACACACACACACATGTCCTCTTCCACTGAAGAACCACCAACTCCTTCTGCAGCACACCAACACGTCATTTACCAGAGCATACCTATATAAACACTAGCTCAAATACCCGACGTTAGTGGAGATAAACATTTGTACAAATTATCTTATTGTTTATTTCCTTGTAGGTACAAGGGGCGTGTTAGAATACATAGGCTTTGTGCGATAGTCAAATCTTTAAAAGCTTTGAGATTCTCTTCTCTTTGCACACGTAACATATAAAAAACTGAACAACGATGTTGCATTTCACGAAAGTTTCAAGTTTTCCGAATCTGATACAGATAACAAGGAATATCTCCCAAAAAAATATTTAGACATAAATCGTGTGCTTTAGCGAGATATACATTTTTTGTACATTAAGAATTTGTCTATCTCTTACGGTTTACGAGTTATTCAAAAGTCATCGAGAGTAAACAGGACTACATGGGCTATAGCCAGAAAATTCAAGATATACATTTCATTTGTCATACAAATATCTTAAACATATGGCATTTTAATCAAAATCATTAGAGCCATTTTCAAGAAAATGTGAATTTTCGAAAAATTTTCCATTTAAAGGGTAGTTTAGGGTGGGGCTACTTTCTTCAAAATCTTCGTGTCGCATCCTTGAAAGACATTAAACTTAAATACCAACTTTTGTTTTTAACCAAGTTTTCGTTTTTGAGTTATTCTGTCCACAGACACGGACTTTTTTCTTAAAATGCTTTTTTTGGATTCAGGGGGTCTCGAAACATATATTTCCGTTGAAATCTAGACATGGAATTTTTTGTTAGAATACAATACTTCCCGTACTTAGCAGCAGAGAAAGTAAATATTTAAGAAAAACGTGTAGTTATATGTGTGTATGTTGATTCACGAAGCAAACCGTAAAAAGAAGTGTATTTTGAGCAGACAATAAAGGTAGAGTGGAGGTTTATTCCAGTTGAAAGTCCGGATGGGCTTGCCCTAGTAGGTCGCAGTGTTACCATCTGTCTTGATTACAACTAGAGCTGGTGAAGCTACACATTTCTCTTAGGGATATTCTCGCAGTTAAGGGACAATAACTACCTAAGCCTCACTCTCGGTATCAGGTATCAATTGCGTTGTTTGCGCAGCAGTCCCTTTTAATCTATTGGTTAGATACCAGTCCTCACCCTCACAGCATCTCCACACTCCAGGGGCAGTCATCATTTCAAACACGTTTACTCGGGGAAGCAGAAACAGCATTCGCCACTCGCGATACAACAATCAGCGGTTTATTGGTCACACGTTGATAAGACAGTTAAAGCAACAATATCTCACGCCACCTCAAAGTCTTCTGATTCAGTCCCTTGCCACCGATAGAGCACTAAGATTTCCCTTCCTGGGTATGCGTGGGTTTTACTATTGACACTAATGATGTCTTTTAATAAATGATTCTAATCTTTTCTGTATTTACACTGAGACGTTGCCAATCAATACACGTAGATTATAAAACAATTGACCAGTCAAACAATTTTATTTATTATTATTATTATTATTATTATTATTATTATTATTATTATTATTATTATTATTATTATTATTATTATTATTATTATTATTACAATTATCATTTAAAATTGTTTTAAATGCTTTATTTTCTGAATATATAATTTTGATATCCTCTGTTTATCATCTTGCATATCTATCACTTGTGAGCAGGGCCCAGATGTTAGAAATATGCAAGCACTTATTACCGAAAAAATTAGAATTTTTTTTTAGCATTTTCGAAATGTTCAAAAATGTAATGCTATTTAAAATAATAATATATTAAAAATCTGGTTTCAAAATCTAGCGTACTTAATATTAATTTCATTTTTGCTATTTCTATTTAATTGCTCGATCTAGAGGTAACCGTAAGCTCTCCACAGAATGAAATAAATGTCACATTTTGAAGGATGATCAGTATAAAGTTACATAAGTACAAGAGTAGAGAAAGCCATGTGAGTGTAACATATAAGATCTTTGTTCCTGTATTTGTTAATATTTTAAGGGCAATCATTCCCATTTTGGGTGTACTTGGGTGTCTTTTAAGAACATTTGGTGGTAGTGATACCAACTAAAGAGAAGAAATGTCACCAAATATAACCATAGAACAGTACATAAGGGGAAACTAATAATACTGGAAAGGGAGATAGAGGTAGAAACAAACGAAAATTAAGAAATAGATAAAGAGATAAAAAGGGAAAAAGGAAAAAGAGAAAGAAAAAGGGAAAGAGATAGAGAAAGAGCGATAAAATGAGAATCGGTGGGAGACAAAGAGCTAGGGAAAATAAGTCAAAGACGGAAAGAGAGGAAGTGATAAAAACCCTGAAAGAAAGAGAGAAAGATAGAAAGAGAAATAAACACAAAGAAAAGAGTGAAATGGAGAAACAGGGTAAGGAAGAGAGAAATTGACAGAGAAACGGAAAGAGGGAAACGAGACAAAAAGAGAGGAGAAAACAAAGAAAAGGAAAGAGAATGTGTGAGAGAGAGAGAGAGCATAACGCGAACATAGATGTTTCAGCTGCTGGTAACAAAATATTTTGTATAGCTACATTGACGTTGAGTGGGAGTTGGAAAGACAAGTTAACCCACACTACGTCTGAGTCACTCACTTGTTCCATATTTCACGGTCACGAGATGCACGCCAGTGACCTCTATTCGCCTCCTCATGACTCATTGCCCTAGGTTCAGAGCTGCACCAACAACGGCAGCAAACCAACACATCCTCACATACATGACGTAACAATGGTTGGTATTCTTATACCTGGTGCACGCTAGTGGCCTCTATTCGCCTCCTCATGACTCATTGCCCTAGGTTCAGGGCTGCAGCAACAACGGCAGCAAACCAACACATCCTCACATACATGACGTAACAATGGTTGGTATTCTTATACCTGGTGCACGCTACTGACCTCTATTCGCCTCCTCATGGCTCATTGCCCTAGGTTCAGGGCTGCAGCAACAACGGCAGCAAACCAACACATCCTCACATACATGACGTAACAATGGTTGGTATTCTTATACCTGGTGCACGCTAGTGACCTCTATTCGCCTCCTCATGGCTCATTGCCCTAGGTTCAGGGCTGCAGCTACAACGGCAGCAAACCAACACATCCTCACATACATGACGTAACAATGGTTGGTATTCTTATACCTGGTGCACGCTAGTGACCTCTATTCGCCTCCTCATGACTCATTGCCCTAGGTTCAGGGCTGCAGCAACAACGGCAGCAAACCAACACATCCTTACATACATGACGTAACAATGGTTGGTATTCTTATACCTGGTGCACGCTAGTGGCCTCTATTCGCCTCCTCCTGACTCATTGCCCTAGGTTCAGGGCTGCACCAACAACGGCAGCAAACCAACACATCCTCACATACATGACGTAACAATGGTTGGTATTCTTATACCTGGTGCACGCTAGTGGCCTCTATTCGCCTCCTCATGACTCATTGCCCTAGGTTCAGGGCTGCACCAACAACGGCAGCAAACCAACACATCCTCACATACATGACGTAACAATGGTTGGTATTCTTATACCTGGTGCACGCTAGTGGCCTCTATTCGCCTCCTCATGACTCATTGCCCTAGGTTCAGGGCTGCAGCAACAACGGCAGCAAACCAACACATCCTCACATACATGACGTAACAATGGTTGGTATTCTTATACCTGGTGCACGCTAGTGACCTCTATTCGCCTCCTCATGACTCATTGCCCTAGGTTCAGGGCTGCAGCAACAACGGCAGTAAACCAACACATCCTTACATACATGACGTAACAATGGTTGGTATTCTTATACCTGATGCACGCTAGTGACCTCTATTCGCCTCCTCATGACTCATTGCCCTAGGTTCAGGGCTGCACCAACAACGGCAGCAAACCAACACATCCTCACATACATGACGTAACAATGGTTGGTATTCTTATACCTGGTGCACGCTACTGACCTCTATTCGCCTCCTCATGACTCAGTGCCCTAGGTTCAGGGCTGCACCAACAACGGCAGTAAACCAACACATCCTCACATACATGACGTAACAATGGTTGGTATTCTTATACCTGGTGCACGCTAGTGACCTCTATTCGCCTCCTCATGACTCATTGCCCTAGGTTCAGGGCTGCACCAACAACGGCAGCAAACCAACACACCCTTACATACATGACGTAACAATGGTTGGTATTCTTATACCTGGTGCACGCTAGTGACCTCTATTCGCCTCCTCATGACTCATTGCCCTAGGTTCAGGGCTGCACCAACAACGGCAGCAAACCAACACATCCTTACATACATGACGTAACAATGGTTGGTATTCTTATACCTGGTGCACGCTAGTGACCTCTATTCGCCTCCTCATGACTCATTGCCCTAGGTTCAGGGCTGCAGCAACAACGGCAGCAAACCAACACACCCTTACATACATGACGTAACAATGGTTGGTATTCTTATACCTGGTGCACGCTAGTGACCTCTATTCGCCTCCTCATGACTCATTGCCCTAGGTTCAGGGCTGCACCAACAACGGCAGCAAACCAACACATCCTTACATACATGACGTAACAATGGTTGGTATTCTTATACCTGATGCACGCTAGTGACCTCTATTCGCCTCCTCATGACTCATTGCCCTAGGTTCAGGGCTGCAGCAACAACGGCAGCAAACCAACACATCCTTACATACATGACGTAACAATGGTTGGTATTCTTATACCTGATGCACGCTAGTGACCTCTATTCGCCTCCTCATGACTCATTGCCCTAGGTTCAGGGCTGCAGCAACAACGGCAGCAAACCAACACACCCTTACATACATGACGTAACAATGGTTGGTATTCTTATACCTGGTGCACGCTAGTGACCTCTATTCGCCTCCTCATGACTCATTGCCCTAGGTTCAGAGCTTCACCAACAACGGCAGCAAACCAACACATCCTTACATACATGACGTAACAATGGTTGGTATTCTTATACCTGGTGCACGCTAGTGACCTCTATTCGCCTCCTCATGACTCATTGCCCTAGGTTCAGGGCTGCACCAACAACGGCAGCAAACCAACACATCCTTACATACATGACGTAACAATGGTTGGTATTCTTATACCTGGTGCACGCTAGTGACCTCTATTCGCCTCCTCATGACTCATTGCCCTAGGTTCAGGGGTGCACCAACAACGGCAGCAAACCAACACATCCTTACATACATGACGTAACAATGGTTGGTATTCTTATACCTGGTGGTTATCTAAATACTGCTCATGAATCTTCAGTCTGGCCCCGCGTTGAGCCGCAATTAGTTCGGTGTTTACTATTAATACATAATATGTTACTGTTTCTCTTTCTTATCTTAATATGGGATCTGTAATCCAACATGCACCACTGAAGCATATTTTAGCCTGTTTGGTCCAAAAGATCGATTTTGTATTTTTATTGCAAAAGATGCACTATACCTTAAATAATATATCTGGGAAGTTTTAATTTCCTAGAGTGGGGGGAACACATGTTTTTGCGAAAGTTCATCAGTTCATCCTTTTACTAAAAACATGGAGAAATCGCATCCGTTTGAAGAAATATCGAGAATAAATAGGACTTCATGGGCTATAGCTAGAATATTCAAGACATACATTTCATTTGCCATAAACATATCTTAAACTTATGGCATTTTAATCAAAATCGTTAGAACCATTTTCAAGAAATTAAACATTTTCGAAAAATTTTCCATGTAAAGGGTAGTTTAGGGAGAAGGAATTTTCTTCAAAACCTTCGTGACGCATCCTTTAAAGACATTAAACTCAAATACCAACTTTGATTTTAACCGACTTTTGATTTTTGAGTTATGCTGTCCACAGACACACAGTAATTTCAAATGAATGTCGAACTTTGCTGTATTTGCATTTAACAGTATAAATATTAGTACTATTTCTTGTAGAGTAATTATGGACTGAGGAACACAATGTATATAAATGTATATTCATCTTAACATACAAGAGACAATTCATGATAAACAAAGACGGCATAGTTAAAATGCCCAACTGAATAAATAACGGTTTACAGTGTGTCCTAGACGATGTTCCACACATGAGTCGAATAGCTCTCTTTTGAAGTACAATAATTTTATTGGATGAAGCATGGTTTCCCCAAAGTAAAATGCCATAACTCAAATGGCTATTAATGCATCCAAAATACAAAGTTTTTAGAGAGTTCAAGGATAAATATTTCTTTAAAATTCGTAATAGGAAAAGTCCTCTGCTTAATTTTCCAGTAACATTCTCAATATGAGTGCGCCAACCCAAACAAGATTCAAGACTAATGCCCAAAAACTTCACAGATTCAAGAGAGCCAGGATCGGCTGAATTAATTTTAAAAGCAACATCAACAGTTTTGTTATTATTAACTAATAGGCTATTAAACTTACACCAATTTTCAATCCTGTTAGACAAATCAGTTATTTTAGAACACACCAGAGTTCTGTCATTTAAAGCAATATTAATTACCAAATCATCTGCATAGAGGTATGTCCTTAGGCAGTTTTCTTGAATATTGTATGGTAGATCATTTATTTATATATATATATATATATATATATATATATATATGATAAAAAACAAGGGTCCAAGTATGGAACCCTGTGGGACACCATGTTTCACCATCACAGAGTTAGAAAATATTCCGTTAACATATACAGATTGGTATCTGTGTGACAAATACGATCTGATCAATTTCAGACTATCATTATTAAAACCATAGTATTTTAATTTCTTGAGCAAAGTATCAGGTGAAATAGTGTCCAAGGCCTTTGTCAAATCGAAAAATTGACTGTGTACAATATCTCCCCTTTCAAGGCTGGAATAACACCTGGTTAAAAAAGAAACCACAGCATCAATGGTACTTCGTTTGGCTCGAAATCCAAATTGACTATTTGAAAACAGTGAGTTATCTTCAAAATATTTGGTAATTTGTTTACTTAACAAAATTTCAAAGACCTTGGACATAATTGGCAATATACTAATAGGTCTATAATTTACCAGATCATGTTTGTCCCCTTTCTTATGTACAGGTATAACCTTTGCATATTTAAAAACATCAGGAAACTCGCAAGTATCCAAACAAAGATTAAATATATAAGCTAAAAGTTCAGAAATATATGTAGATGGTATTTTAAGTATTTTTGAGTTAAGTCCATATATATCAAGGCAGGTACTGTTATTTAGGTTCAGAATAGTTGAATGGACATCTTCAACCTTCAAGTGATGAAATTTAAAATTGCAATCTATTTTAGGCAGATTGTCCAAACAGAGGAGTGCCTTATTTTTACTTTGAGGTAGAGAGTTAACAATATCTTCAACCTTACTGATAAAAAATAATTAAAAATATCAGCAGTCAAATCAAACAGAATATCATTGCTTTTTGAACTATTGTTTATAAACATAGATACAATGGACCATATGCAGTTTGGTTTATTTGAAGTGTTTTCAATTAGTGAGGCATAATACCTCATTCTTGTACATTTAAGCATATTTTATATTTCTTTTTAATTTCTGTATATTTGCTTTTTAAGTCAGCGAAACCAAACTGTGCATACATATCACAGTAATATAAACATTCATGTCTCAAGTTCTTGAGTTCAAGGGTGTACCATTTACTTGTGGAATTCTTAGTGGATTTAACAGCACGAGATACCAAGGGAAAATGTGTTTCTACTATTTCTAAAAAAAGCATTAAAAATGCTTGACCTTTTCACTAAAATTGGTAGTGCTATACAACTCAATCCAACATATATGTTTCAATTGACAAATAAAATTATATGCATTAAAATCATTTAAAGGACGCGTAAGATTTAGGTTATTATTGTGACTTTGGTGGGTGTAAAGTAAAGAAGACAGATGTAGTCGAGATAAAGAAACACTTTTATTTCCGTAAACAGTAACTATTTACACTCGTTGCAACAGCAAGCAAGTCTTTACCGATTCACCAACAGCACGGCTCCGAATTCATAACACAAAAACTGTCCCTTCTCACACTTTACCGCTATTTATATCTCCCAGGCACTATTCTGGAAACTTTCAGAATTCCAGAAGTCTCTATCCCTTTCTCTCTTTCGGCAAGCGCCCAACAATGCAGCCATTCTCTCTCTCTTCCCTTCAGCTCCTTTACGGTAGTGCCCACAATAATGCGATGGGCGACATTACGCATGTCACTATTAAAATCATACTTATTGTTAAAATAAAAAAGAATAGTATTATGATCAGACAGAATGGTGTTGTGTGCAGTGGCCCTACATTTATCACTATGAATTGAGGTTACAATATTATCCAGGCAAGATCCAGAACTGCCACTACCTGGCCTTGTAGACCGTTTAATAGTCAGACGTAAACCAAAACTATCCAGTATATTGTTAAACTCACTAACAGCATTCGAGTTTACGAGGAAGTGTAAGTTGAAGTCACCACATAAAACTATATTAAAATTAGTACGAGATTTATAAACTAATTTTAAAAAATCGTAAAATCTTCCAAGAAAATTCTCTATCGTAAGACTTTTAATATCAGGTATTCTATAAAAAGACACACAGAGCAAATTAAGAGAGGCAATATAGCTCGTGCATATTTCAAAAGTACATTCTTGAGCAAGGCTGGTAACATTAATAATAGTTTGTCCAAACAACCCGTCTTTAATGAAAATCGCTGTACCCCCATGTTCAGTATTAGACCTGCAATAACAACTGGATAGATAATAGCCAGGTATTTTGACAAGATTAATTTCGTCATATTTTAACCAATGCTCCGCAACGCAGAACACGTCAACTCTTAACTCGCCCAGAATAATTAAAATATAGTCAATTTTATTTAGTAAACATTGAACATTCCAAAATAAAATACTAGTTCCATTACATGACACTACGAGTATAGTAGTAGGAACATTAGGGGCATCATAATGTACTAAGTGCCCTGTGCTAGAGGCAATCTCTTTTGAAAAAAACTTAGTTACTAATGTACCCTGTGGCCAGAAATCAGTATCCATTGCCCGTTCTACATTAGTATCATTAATAACAACTTTAAAGGATGCATATGCATCTGGATATTGAAGCCGAAATTGTGAACGACATAATTATGGATATAACACTGCATCACATGGCGGAATTACATAATCAGAAAATGTTAAAATTGTTACGTGTATAAATGTACGAGGTCTGGGAATATTAGTTGTGACTAAAATTGTCAAAAGGCACGAAAAGGTACAGACAAGTGATTAGGGGCGAGCTTCAGGTAGTCCAGCGAGACCTGGTAAGACCAGTTTCCCTGGAAATCGCTCAGTGCCGGTGTGAGCCGGAAAACAAGGAATGGTCGTTTCTTCGAAACCCTGTTGCTAATTAGGAAGTGAAAGGTACAGAGAGCGTCATAACGCACAGGGACTTGCCTGCGAGAACCCGGAGAGAAACGGTCGCCCTCCAGAACCCGGCGGGTCACTACATTCGTCGCCCATATCTTCAGTCATGGGACTTGTATTCCGGATCCTCAAGTGTGAGGACACATTATAGTTAATATCAACGATTTTCTGTCTTAGTAGAGACACGGTAACGTCTCAACTAATTTAATCACGATCGGCAAATCTCACGCTTTCTTATTTTGGTGAGAATAAAAGTTTTTTAACGAAGTTCTGGTTTTATTCGTAAACATCCACGCATACCCTGAGATTAAAGTCACATGCCAGAGCAGCCGGAGCAGAAGACCAGAAAGCAGCAGTCGGCGTAGGAGAGCACAGGAGGAGCGACGAGTCGACATCAATATTTAGATTTTAAAATCTCACACGTTGCTTCAGGGAATCTTTCCTTGACATAAATTTCTAATTGCTCCGCTTTTGTAGCTGGGGAAAGTCTTGATACAAATAAATAACCTTTCTTTGGTACAGTTTTTAACCCAAAGTCTTTATTTATAGCCTTTTTGCCAACTATACTCTACGTAGTAGAGAAAGTAATATGAAATGTTGCCACTGCAGGCCGCAGAAACTACCACCTCGCTCTGGTCCAAATAGCCATAAATAAGAGAGTGTTAAAACCGTTTAGGATTGTGCAGCTATGCACGTAATATAGGTTATGTTTGATGAATGTGGGGATTTATGCAGGCCACGTGTGTGAAAGATCCGCTACAGATTACACCTTCAAGTACACACAGACATCAATGCCGACGTTTGCCCAAGATAAAATGTACCTACGTGCCTTGTATCGAAAGCACGTCACTGAAACGTGACTAATCAAATAACAAGAAGCTTCAGCAACTCCCTCTAGATGGGGCAATTATTTACCTCTAGAGCAATGCGCGCGCAATCACAGCCTACGTGCCCTTCCTTATCCCTACACACTAAAACTATACCTGAAGAAAATAAAGTTGGCATTACGTGCCACGGTGAAAGAATATTTTTCTATTCTCGAGGTAATCAATTGTAAAAATTACCTGATTGCATAATTTCAAATTCCGTTTCTTTGTACAACTAACAGAAAAAAATGAATAATTATCTTCCATTTGACAGAAGTAGAAGGTCTCCAAAACTCACACAAATGACAAGGAATATATCCAAAATGGCTCACTCTACAAAAAAAAATTATCCGGACATAAATTGTGTATTTTAGTAAGATCTACATGTTTTGTATAGTACGGTTTTGTCTATCTCTTACAGTTTACCAGTTATACAAAAGTCATCCAGAGTAAATAGGAGTTCATGGGCTATAGCCAGAAAATTCAAGATATACATTTCATTTGTTATCAAAATATCTCAAGCACACACATAGCATTTCAATCAAAATCGTTAGAGCCATTCTCAAGAAAATCAAACGTTTCGAAACATTTTCCACGTTAAGAGTAGTTTAGGTTGAAATAATTTTCTTCTTGCATTATAGTTAATGAAGTTCAGGTTTGGGTTAATTTTCACACGAAAATAGGGAATATGATGTTGAAAATTAGATTTTTGAATCTGAGAATCAAGCTTCGTTGGGAAATCTTCAGGATGCAATGCTAAATAATGGGGAGAACAGAAAAATGCAACCCTTCGGACGTCCAAGCACTCCTCCAAGAACTTTCCTGGATATTAAAGTATATCAGGAAAAAAGAAAGTCTGAGGTTATAACAAGCTTAGAATTTATAAATGACGTCAAAGCTAGAAAATTGCCTGTCATGAAAAAAAAGGTAGCAGCAGCGAAAACCTGGAAAATTAAAATAAGCTTCTCTATGAGAAAAAGGAATATCTGCAAGGAGTGCCAACTGTGTTACAAGGAAGGGTGCAGGGCCTCAGTTCTGTAAACTGGTACAATGGTAAGTGTGTAGAGACCGGAAATGATATATATTTCGTGTGTTATAAGTGATAACAGTGGATAAATATGTTGGTTTGGATTACCACGTCTGTGCAGTGTTCAGATTTGTAGGTTAGAGTTGACTTCCCTATGCAGCACGGCTCATTATTAATTTTTAATAAGTTGTTCAGTTGCTATGGTTACCTATTATTAAACAAAGCCCTGAGGTCGTGCTTCTTGCTCGCTCTGTAACAAAAACGAGAAGTCCCGTGGCTTACACTGAACCTAATGGTCTATTAATCCCAGGGTCAATTAGGAACCTCTACACAGTTTTGCCCTTATCATTGACGTAGAAAAAATCTACCCACTTGATGCTAGTCGAGAAAACGTCTATAGAAGCGTGTACAGATCTCCTTACAGGTTCAAGGGCAATACGACAATACATCAGGCTTTTTTCGCTGTTTGATATTCTACTCTCTTTGCATGAATAATTACCTCCATTTTGAGTGTCCAATCCAGTAACAAAGTATATCTAGAAAGGAATTATCTCCACAAATAACGTGTTCCTTTGATCTATTCTTTTATGTTAATTAAAGCCAGAGCACTATGCAGTACAATAAAGCATTTGTGTTCTCTGCGTACTTCTACCCCATGTTATACGCACACTTACCCCCATACATGGGGTCAAAGTTCACATGTTGGTTAAACATTTTTAAAACTATTTTACAACAGAAAAAAACTGGTTACCAAGGAACAGAGATTCAACAACAAAACAATTAAATATATACCATTGCAAAGAGAGGCCTTGAGAGCTTGAGCTAGGGACAATAACCGGGAGTTCATCTTAAGCGAGCTCGCACAACAAGTTACAAGTTATTTTTATTACAAAGTATTTGCCTGTTGCCGGTACATTGGGCCCGGCTTACAGGCTATAATTTACATATATATACAGTTGGCTTTGTTCATATTTGCATCTTTTTTGTGGTATGTACAAAAACCTATACGGTGACCATCGTTAGGTCACCGAGAACAGTTTTAATTTTGTCTTTTTTTTTGAGTTCTGTTCTGTCGTTGTTTTATATATACATATGTATCTACATATTTACATCATTTACAGACACATTCATGCACGCATTCACCCAAGCACACACTCACACACATTCGTCCTCACAGAGGACACCAGAAATATGCGTCCCAGCTCGCGCTCGGCACTATTTACACCTTTGACACTATGTACATTGTCCGCGGTGGCAGCTCCTGAATATTTTCCGAGGCGAGGGCCTCTGCCGGAACATGTATGTGGCCTAGGCACGACGTTGCGTGGACGCGCATTAGTCGGCGGGCAGAGCCGCATCTAGAACATTTTTATTCTAGTATGTTTGCGGTGCTTCGGCTCGCCTTTGCCGATGTTGGCGATCACGTCATTCTCGTGGTTTCTAATGCGCGTCCATGCCGCCATTGCTCTTTTGTCTATCGCCTCCGGGATGAACGGGATCCGTGTTTCAGGTGAAGAGTGTGCTTAGTGGTGAGGAGTGGAGCAGAGAGGATTTTTCTGAGGGAGAGGTTTTGGAGGGTTTGGAGTTGTTTCAGGGCAGTTTTGGAGGCATTACCCCAGGCCACACACGCGAATAAATGACCTATATAGTATCAGTTTTGACTTCAGTCGCAACTGTTTACTACGGAAGATGGGGGCACACAACTTTAGCCGCTATCTGCCTTGATTGGCGCTATTTTTTATGTGGGTGGACCAACACATTGTGCGGTCCAAGGTGACACCAAGTATTTAACTTGCTGACGGCAGTGCAATATTTGACCACCGACCGTTAGGTCCATTGCCAAACTGTGATGCCGCTTAGAGAAGTCAATCAGCTGGCATTTGTCGGGATTAATTTTGATTTTCCAGTCATGTTGCCACGAGAGGAAGTTGTTAACATAACGTTGCATTTCTGCAAGGCCGAAACGTGGATTTCTATGGTGGTTGTATATTGCAGTGTCGTCAGCATACATGGCGACCTTGCGTCTGGCGTCCACTGGGAAGTCATTAGTGAATAATATGTACAGAAAAGGGGACATTATTGCCCCTTGTGGGACGCCAGCCCGCATCACTCGCTCTCGAGAGGAGGAGCGGCCCACTTGGACGTAAAACTGCCGTTTTTCTAGAAAAGTGTGCAGCAAGTATAGATAATTTTGAAGAGCCGGGAAATTGTGGTGCAGTTTGTAAATGAGGCCACTGTGCCAGCACCGGTCAAATGCGGCTTCTACGTCCAGAAATAGCGCCAACGTTGAAGCCCCATTGTTAAATTGCTCTGTTACGTCATCAGTTAGTCTGAGGAGTTGTAGTTCAGTGGAATGTCCTTTTCTAAAACCAAACTGTGAATTTGAGAGTTCATGTGTTGCCGAGACTTGTTTTTGTAGTCGAGAAAGGATACATTTTTCAAGCAATTTACCAATAGTAGACAAAAGACTAATGGGGCGGTAGTTTTGTGGTTGTCTGGTGCTTTTCCCTTGCTTTGGGAGTATGATAACCTTAGCTCGTTTCCAAGTGGAGGGGAAATAGCCTTGCTACAAACAGGCGTTAAATATCTTTGTTAGTTGCACCAGAGCTTTTCTCGGGAGATGCTTAAGTTCCTCATTAGTCACTTTGTCTGGGCCGGCAGCTTTCCCATTAGGCAATTTCCTAATGAGCTTGAAAACTTCCTGCGGTGTTATGGTGGGTAGTTGTTGCTCTTGCTTCTATGCCACCCAGGTTTGTACCCATGTCTGGACCTCCCATTCTATTTCACAGTTGGTAACTGGGTTTTCACTGAATCTGTCTTGGAGACAGTCAGCGAAGACCTCGGCTTTCTCCTCTTCGGAGAAGTGCAGGCCACCTTGAGTGTGCAGCGCCTCAGTTGCGGAGTTGACGCTCGTGGAAAATTTGAAAGCCTTAAGTAATTTCCACAAAAAAGAGTCCAAATGGGTGGTACTCAGCATTTTGTTTTCCCACTGTTCAGTTTTATTGATTTTAATTTGTTGTCGAATGACGTTGCGTAGCCATTTTGCTAGCACTTTATATTCAGGCTGTCGGGTGTATCGCCACAGTTTTGTCAAGCGTCGTCTCCGCGCAATGAGTTGCTCTACCTCGGGGTACGTGCAAAAACCGGGTGGTCTTGTGGTGTATGTGGTAGCGCTTCTCTTGGCCGTGTGTAGCGAGGCAGTAAAGTTTTCAATTGAGACATCTATGTCTGCCTCGCTATAGTATGACAGTCTGGGCTGCGCCATCCCGTGCATTTCGATGGTGAACTTATTCCAGTCGGTCTCAGCTCTCCTTCGAGGGCCAGAGACATCGGCCGTAATAGCGCCCCGTATGTCGAAATGCACAGAAAGATGATCGGAGTTCAGGCTGTGATACACAGTAATTTTATTTAACAGTGTCGCATTTTTTGTGAGTACGATGTCCAAAATCTCAGGGTCAAACTGCCCTGATCGATGCCAAAAGGTGGGTTCTTGGGGAAGATGTACCTCAATGTCGTCATTATCAGTTATAAATTCAACCAGGAGATTTCCCGCCGCGTTTGCCCGGCGTGAAAACCATCAGGGGTGCCGGGCATTGAAATCTCCTGGAATTATAACATGGTCCTCTAAAGCAAGGATTTGTTCGAGGTCACGTATGAAATCTGGGGAGTTAGGGGGCCGATAAAGTGCTACCAGCATCCCCGTTTGACTATTTACACGTGTTTTAAGTGCTGTGCACTCTAACGCTGCCAGTGCAGGTAGCGTGACAGGAGCATGAGCAATAGTATTTCTAAGAAAAATAGCAGTCCCTCCCCCTTGTCTGCCAATTCTGTCGTTCCGAAAGATTTGATGCCCCTGGAGCTTAAAAGTATGCTCGTGCTTTAATTTTGTTTCGCAGATGAATGCGACGTCAATTTTGTTACGCCGTAGGTAGTTTTGAAGTTCATGTTGCTTCCTGTGGATGCCATCTGCATTCCACAGTAGTGCGCGAGTTAAAGTTGTGTCTCCCCTTACGTGGGCCATTTATTCTAAAAGGGCTGAGAGGAGACATATGATGGTCTCTATTTTCTCCAAGTGCTGCTGCAGCTTTTGAATTTGGCCAGGAAAGGCTGCGCCTTCATCAATAATGATGGTAAATTTAGGTCTTTGAACATGTTTAATATATCTTTTATCCCACTCAGGTTACCCGTGGGCGCCTGTTGGGGTAGTGGAGGGGGACCATTTTGTGGTGGCAGTGGTGCCTTTTCTCTCCGGTAGCGCCTCCTCACGGCCGGGTGAGCTCCTACTAACGAGATCATACTGTATTTATAAGCTGAACACAGTGCATAGTGAAAGTGAAATTATGGAAAGGCAATGGTGTTAGATGCAAAACCAACCAGGGAATACGTTGATAAACCTGAAGTCAGGCTGTGCGCGAGTGCCACATTCTCTTGTTTGCTTGTACAAAATTTTTCTGTCACAGAAGTGTGATGTCAAGGGAGTTTTTTTATAAAGGTTTAATTCTTTTAAATTGTTCCTTGAAGTCATCTTCCCTTTAACATAGTTTTACTTATTTATTTCTCAAGAGCAGTAAGAAGCATTATTTTGAATGCAATAAGACGAGAAGAAGCTGGAAGAAGAAGGGGAAATAGGAAAGAACTGCCTACAAAGGGAGGAGTTAATTTGCTTGGCTAGTGCACTGTGCACGAATTCACTGCTAAAATCAGCCACTTCTGTGACCTGGAAGGAAGTTTCATGCCAAATGCGTATAAATTCAAATAACAGACGGGTAGTCTGAGATTCAATACATCTTGGGGTGTATAACCAATGAAACTTCTCGACGGACGGACGGACGGACGGACGGACGGATGGATGGCTCGCTGCTACTGGAATAACAACAGACGCTTCGTGGCTTTTTGTATGGTCTTGTAAATTAATGACCACAGAAGCCAAGTTTCCGCACTTCCCATTCATTCACGCAATCTCATTAATTAGATGGTGGTGGTGGTGCCGAGGCGGGCGGCGGCGGCGGCGGCGGATTTGCAGAATACACACAGGAAAAGGAGATTGTTAAACTTGGCGAAGGAAGATAGGGGGAAAAACACTCCCAAGCAATATATAGCTGCAAGAATTTTCACTGTAATCAGAGTAATGAATAACTGGGGCGTAACGTCTCAAGCAAATCTTGCCACTTTTCCATTCACCAACATGAGCATCACTATTGTGATCATAGTCGTCATGGAAACTTGAAGCATTTAGTCCACATCTAAAACTTTACTACATTAATGCTGTTAGGGCTGTTAGCACAAAGTACAGCCAGGGGAAAATCTGATGTGTTACACTCACATGACTTTCTCTACTCTTGTACTAACCATTCTTACAAACTCTTATTCCTATATCTTCTTCATGTTAGTTGAGATAAACATTTGTACAAATTATCTTATTGCTTATTTCCTTGTAGGTACAAGGGGAAAGTTGGAACACAGAAGGCTTTGTACGATAGTCACATCTTTTGAAGCTTTGAGATTCTCTTCTCTTTGTACACTTAACATATAAAAATGAACAACGATGATCCATTTCACGAAAGTTGTAAGTTTTCCGAAACTCACACACATAACAAGGAATATCTCCGAAATGGTTCACCCTACAAGAAAATTCATTGAGACATAAATTGTGTATTTTAGCAAGATCTACATTTTTGTACAGTAAGATTTGGTCTGCCTTATGGTTTACCAGTTATGCAAAAGTCGTCCAGAGTAAATACGATTACAGGGGCTATAGCCGGAAAATTCAAGATATACAATTCGTTTGTCATGAAATATCTCAAACATATTGTATTTTAATCAAAATCGTTGGAAACATTTTCTAGAAAATGAAATTTTCGAAATATTTTTCAGGTAGGTTAGGGTGGAGCAATTTTGTTCAAAATCTTGGTGTAGCATTCTTGAATAGCATTAAACTTGAATACCAACTTTGGTTTTTAATCATGTTTGAGTTACGGTGTCCGTAGAACACACGAACACAGGAATTACTATAAGTAGTCCAGAAAGTAAAATTAATTTCAAAGCCATGTTCATGTGATTGTTTTGATGTTGGGTGTCCCAGGAAGGTTTGAGCCTAATTAACTTGCAGCCTGTTTTCTCCTGTAGGTAATGTGGCAGGCACCTAGGTATAGCACAGGAGAATAAAGCTGAACACTTCTGCAAGTAAAATGTGAGTGGTCGTCGCCGAATGGCACTGTCCCTTCCTGAGTTAAGTAGCGAGCACTTGGGGGAAGGTAGTAGTCACCTCAGCATGTAAATGTTGCCGAATCTTCCTTAATTCGTCAGCAGCACTCTGCAAATGAGGATATTACAACAAGCAAAGAAGAAACAAAACTTTGCAAACGAAAACATCCTTTCTAAGAAAAATAAAAGAGGCTTACACTGCTTTTAAGCATGAGCAGCAAAACTTCCGGTTTTTTCTTGTTCTTCTTCTTCTTCCTCCGTGTTTGTTCCCCTGCTCCTGCTTTTTCTCCATGGCAAAGACGTGAAAATCTTAACGGACGGAGGAGTGAGTGAGTGAGTGAGTGAGTGGGTGAGTGGGTGGGTGGGTGAGTGAGTGAGTGAGTGAGTGAGTGAGTGAGTGACTGAGTGAGTGAGTGGGTGGGTGGGTGAGTGGGTGAGTGGGTGAGTGGGTGAGTGGGTGAGTGGGTGGGTGGGTGGGTGGGTGGGTGAGTGAGTGAGTGAGTGGGTGGGTGGGTGGGTGGGTGAGTGAGTGAGTGAGTGGGTGGGTGAGTGAGTGAGTGAGTGAGTGAGTGGGTGGGTGGGTGGGTGGGTGGGTGAGTGAGTGAGTGGGTGGGTGGGTGGGTGGGTGGGTGGGTGGGTGGGTGGGTGAGTGAGTGAGTGAGTGAGTGAGTGGGTGGGTGGGTGGGTGGGTGGGTGAGTGGGTGGGTGGGTGGGTGAGTGAGTGAGTGAGTGAGTGAGTGGGTGGGTGGGTGAGTGAGTGAGTGAGTGGGTGAGTGGGTGAGTGGGTGAGTGGGTGAGTGAGTGAGTGAGTGAGTGAGTTGGTGAGTGGGTGAGTGGGTGAGTGAGTGAGTGAGTGAGTGGGTGAGTGGGTGAGTGGGTGAGTGGGTGAGTGAGTGAGTGAGTGAGTGGGTGAGTGGTTGAGTGAGTGAGTGAGTGAGTGAGTGAGTGGGTGGGTGGGTGGGTGGGTGGGTGGGTGAGTGAGTGAGTGAGCGAGTGAGTGGGTGAGTGAGTGAGTGAGTGAGTGGGTGGGTGGGTGGGTGGGTGAGTGAGTGGGTGAGTGAGTGAGTGAGTGAGTGAGTGAGTGAGTGAGTGAGTGAGTGAGTGAGTGGGTGAGTGGGTGGGTGAGTGAGTGAGTGAGTGAGTGGGTGAGTGAGTGAGTGAGTGAGTGAGTGAGTTAGTGAGTGGGTGAGTGGGTGAGTGAGTGAGTGAGTGAGTGAGTGAGTGAGTTAGTGAGTGAGTGGGTGAGTGAGTGAGTGGGTGAGTGAGTGAGTGAGTTAGTGAGTGGGTGAGTGGGTGAGTGAGTGAGTGAGTGAGTCAGTGAGTGGGTGAGTGAGTGAGTGAGTGAGTGAGTGAGTGAGTGAGTGAGTGAGTGAGTGAGTGAGTGGGTGGGTGAGTGGGTGAGTGAGTGAGTGAGTGAGTGAGTGAGTGGGTGGGTGGGTGAGTGAGTGAGTCAGTGAGTGGGTGAGTGAGTGAGTGAGTGAGTGGGTTTAGAACCATTAAGGAACATTTTAATGAAGCCAGCCAGCCAGCTAGTGTACGTAAAGGAAAATTACAGTCTGAAACAAGTAATATTCTTCTCCAACAACCTGCAACGGTATGTACCCATAGCGTAATATTTAGGTACGTCTGTCAGTGGCAATAATTGACTTTACCTATTTAGGGACAAAAATGAATCAGTCAGGGAAAATTGTAACAGAAACAAAACAGAATTTCCGCAACAAAGAAGGCAATCAATGGATTAAATTTCATTTGGTGGAAAAAAATATCACAAAGAACAGAAAATTAGAGATTTATAAAACAATGATCCAAACTGTCCTTACGTACGGTGCAGAGCTATGGGAAATCCCAAACAGAGAAAAAATAAAATTCTAGCTAGAGACGCGGGTGTGTTGAGGAGATCTACTAGAATAAAAAACCAGAAAATAAATAAATTACGAGTACAAGAGTTAAAGAATAATCATATGTTTGGATATTATAGAGAAGAAAAGACTACATATGAGATACCTAAAGAATTCCTAATGTATGACTGGAACATTGAAATAACTCGGTAAGATTACGGAATTACAGAACACTGAGTGCACTTGTCTGTTTACGGGCAAAAACACGTGAGATTCGCGGCCTGTGAGCCCGATATATCGATTTCATTTCAGTACAGCTAACTCACAACCTTTCTGAAGCAAAATTCCTGCAAAAGACCAACATCAAAGCCAGTGATAACGAAAAAAGCATTTCAAAGCTGCAGCGACGAAGGTTAATGAGGAACGCTCACCCACACTGGGACATTTAAATAACGGTGAATATCTCAACATAAAGCACAAACAGATATTAGAAGCAGTTTACCAGTGTATTACTGGTTAGCGAACAAGTGAGAAGCATTCCACACAGAAGTTTGTGGCTTGTTAAGGCTATAAAGCTTTGCAACTGTACATGATGGTCATAACAGCCCCTGCATAATTAGCATTAATGATGGTCTTTGTCATGTTCTACCGTATCCGATTTCTGTGCGTGGGGAGTCTGACCTCAACCTTCTCATCTTGGGATCACAAACATGCGTTCATGCGCTCGGTCAAAACGACATATATTTCTTTCTCTTCTCTTTGCAAAATTGTGGCTTGTTTGTTCCTCCTCAAGTTTGTGTTTGTCTCTCCTTTTAAGCCAAAGTATCCATAAAATTTGCCAAAATTGGTAAAACTTTTAATTTTACTTTCTACTCTAAAGCCACATTTTCATTTTCACAATATCGGTCATTTTTAACGCTCCAAGAGGAGACCACTCACATTTACTTTATTCTCCTGTGCTATAGCTAGGTGCCTGTCACATTACCTACAGGAGAAAACAGGCTGCAGGTTAATTAGGCTCAAACCTTCCTGGGACACCCAACATCAAAACAATCACACGAACATGGCCTTGAAATTAATTTTACTTTCTGGACTACTTATAGTGATTCCTGTGTTCGTGTGTTCTACGGACACCGTAACTCAAACATGATTAAAAACCAAAGTTGGTATTCAAGTTTAATGCTATTCAAGAATGCTACACCAAGATTTTGAACAAAATTGCTCCACCCTAACCTACCTGAAAAATATTTCGAAAATTTCATTTTCTAGAAAATGTTTCCACCGATTTTGATTGAAATACAATATGTTTGAGATATTTCATGACAAACGAATTGTATATCTTCAATTTTCCGGCTATAGCCCCTGTAATCGTATTTACTCTGGACGACTTTTGCATAGCTGGTAAACCATAACACAGAGACCAAATCTTACTATACAAAAATGTAGATCTTGCTAAAATACACAACTTATGTCTCAATGAATTTTCTTGTAGGGTGAACCATTTCCGAGATATTCCTTGTTATGTGTGTGAGTTTCGGAAACTTAAACCTTTCGTGAATGGATCATCGTTGTTCATTTTTTTATATGGTGTGCAAGCGAAGAGAATCTCAAAGCTTCAAAAGATGTGACTATCGCACAAAGCCTTCTGTGTTCCAACATTCCCCTTGTACCTACAAGGAAATAAGCAATAAGATAATTTGTACAAATGTTTATCTCAACTAACACGAAGAAGATATAGGAATAAGAGTTTGTAAGAATGGTTAGTACAAGAGTAGAGAAAGTCATGTGAGTGCAACACGTCAGATTTTTATGTGGCTATAGGAGCCGTACTGTGAAAGAGGAGAGAGAGTTCTGCACTAGAATGTGGGCAGACAGGCAGGCAGGCCGGGGAAGACACGCGATACGTTTTGATCCAACACGACAGCTGACCGACCGACCGACCGACCGACCGACCGACCCACCTTCAACGCTTGCTTCCTTCTTTGCACACATTGCGACAGCTGAAGTAACAACACCCAGCTGACGGAAACACAAAAACCAAACGGCTTCACATGGAACCTGGTGTGTGTATATCTGTGTACTGACGACTTGAGTCATTAACATCTGCCTGCCTCACTCACTCTCGTCTTGCACAAAATGCACTTGCACCTGCGTTACACGTGACCTACTTCTAACTGTAGCTCCCAGCAAAACGTCATTTAGAAACGTGTCAAATTTATACAAATCATCAAACCACGGACAACGTCGGGTATTTCACCTAGTAACAAAGAAACACAAGACTATTGGACAAGTACAACCTAAGTCTAAATGTTGTAGTGATAAATCATCAGACCACGGACAACGTCGGGTATTTCAGTTAGTAACAAAGAAACACAAGACTATTGGACAAGTACAACCTAAGTCTAAATGTTGTAGTGATAAATCATCAAACCACGGACAACGTCGGGTATTTCAGCTAGTAACAAAGAAACACAAGACTATTGGACAAGTACAACCTAAGTCTAAATGTTGTAGTGATAAATCATCAAACCACGGACAACGTCGGGTATTTCACCTAGTAACAAAGAAACACAAGACTATTGGACAAGTACAATCTAAGTCTAAATGTTGTAGTGATAAATCATCAAACCACGGGCAACGTCGGGTATTTCACCTAGTAACAAAGAAACACAAGACTATTGGACAAGTACAACCTAAGTCTAAATGTTGTAGTGATAAATCATCAAACCACGGACAACGTCGGGTATTTCACCTAGTAACAAAGAAACACAAGACTATTGGACAAGTACAACCTAAGTCTAAATGTTGTAGTGATAAATCATCAAACCACGGACAACGTCGGGTATTTCACCTAGTAACAAAGAAACACAAGACTATTGGACAAGTACAACCTAAGTCTAAATGTTGTAGTGATAAATCATCAGACCACGGACAACGTCGGGTATTTCACCTAGTAACAAAGAAACACAAGACTATTGGACAAGTACAACCTAAGTCTAAATGTTGTAGTGATAAATCATCAAACCACGGACAACGTCGGGTATTTCACCTAGTAACAAAGAAACACAAGACTATTGGACAAGTACAACCTAAGTCTAAATGTTGTAGTGATAGATCATCAAACCACGGACAACGTCGGGTATTTCACATAGTAACAAAGAAACACAAGACTATTGGACAAGTACAACCTAAATCTAAATGTTGTAGTGATAAATCATCAAACCACGGACAACGTCGGGTATTTCAGTTAGTAACAAAGAAACACAAGACTATTGGAGAAGTACAACCTAAGTCTAAATGTTGTAGTGATAAATCATCAAACCACGGACAACGTCGGGTATTTCAGCTAGTAACAAAGAAACACAAGACTATTGGACAAGTACAACCTAAGTCTAAATGTTGTAGTGATAAATCCTCAAACCACGGACAACGTCGGGTATTTCAGTTAGTAACAAGAAACACAAGACTATTGGACAAGTACAACCTAAGTCTAAATGTTGTAGTGATAAATCATCAAACCACGGACAACGTCGGGTATTTCACCTAGTAACAAAGAAACACAAGACTATTGGACAAGTACAACCTAAGTCTAAATGTTGTAGTGATAAATCATCAAACCACGGACAACGTCGGGTATTTCACCTAGTAACAAAGAAACACAAGACTATTGGACAAGTACAACCTAAGTCTAAATGTTGTAGTGATAAATCATCAAACCACGGACGTCGGGTATTTCAGCTAGTAACAAAGAAACACAAGACTATTGGACAAGTACAACCTAAGTCTAAATGTTGTAGTGATAAATCATCAAACCACGGACAACGTCGGGTATTTCACCTAGTAACAAAGAAACACAAGACTATTGGACAAGTACAACCTAAGTCTAAATGTTGTAGTGATAAATCATCAAACCACGGACAACGTCGGGTATTTCAGCTAGTAACAAAGAAACACAAGACTATTGGACAAGTACAACCTAAGTCTAAATGTTGTAGTGATAAATCATCAAACCACGGACAACGTCGGGTATTTCACCTAGTAACAAAGAAACACAAGACTATTGGACAAGTACAACCTAAGTCTAAATGTTGTAGTGATAAATCATCAAACCACGGACAACGCCGGGTATTTCAGCTAGTTGTACATACATATGTATGTATAAGATGTATTTGAACATCGTCCCGTGTGAAGAGAGAGGGGTGAATGTCGAGGTGTTGGAAAAGCAGGCTACTGCAGCTCTCGGAGGTGAGGTCATAGTCCCATGGTGTGTTTTCACGGTCAGCCTGGAGGTCATACTACATTGGCCGCCCGCCCACCTTTCTGTCAGGCTGCTTCGCTTCGCCTCGCCTCGCTCTGCTCCCCACGACTGGTAATGGGTTTCCAGCGGTTGGCCATCACAGTGCAACTACAGGTCGCTACTTCCCTACTTGACTGCACAACGAGTAACTGGTCCGTGTGACTGACTGGTCCGAATGCTTGTTTACTTACATCTCCTCCTTCTCCTCCTGCTTTATTATAAGAGTACTACATTTGGTTTCAAAACTTTGTTATTAGGGAATTATACGAGGGATAAACTAAAAAAATCACACGACTTCTTCTACTCCTCTCGTAACAACTCTTACAAACTCTTATTCCTATATCTTCTTCGTGTTAGTTGAGAAAAACATTTACAGAAATTACTGCTTCTTCCATTGTAGGTACAAGGGCAATATGGGAATACAGTAGGCTTTGAGCCATAATTAAATCTTTTAAGCGTGATCGCTATATAAATGTTTTGAATCTTTCACACAAATAACAAACAATATCTTGAGTGGTTTACTCCAAAGGCGCGCGCGCACACACACAACACAACACACACAACACACACAACACAACACACAACACAACACACACAGCACAACACACACATCACAACACAACACACACCACAACACAACACACACAACACAACACACACCACAACACAACACACACTACAACACAACACACACAACACAACACACACTCCACACCACAACACGACACACACAACACAACACACAACACAACACAACACACACATCACAACACAACACACACCACAACACAACACACACCACAACACAACACACACAACACAACACACACTCCACACCACAACACGACACACACAACACAACACACACAGCACAACACACACCACAACACAACACACACACCACAACACAACACACACAACACAACACACACTCCACACACAACACGACACACACAACACAACACACACAGCACAACACACAACACAACACACACATCACAACACAACACACACCACAACACGACACACACAACACGACACACACACCACAACACAACACACACAACACACACAACACAACACACACTCCACACCACAACACGACACACACAACACGACACACACAACACAACACACACAGCACAACACACACAGCACAACACACACATCAGAACACAACACAACACACACAACACAACACACACCACAACACAACACACACAACACGACACACACAACACAACACACACACCACAACACAACACACAACACAACACACAACACAACACACACTCCACACCACAACACGACACACACACCACAACACAACACACACCACAACACAACAAAACACGACACACACAACACACAGCACAACACACAACACAACACACACACCACAACACAACACACACCACAACACGACACACACAACACAACACAAACAACATACAACACAACACAAAACACAGCACACACAACACCCACACACACAACACACACATCACGCACAACACACACCACACACAACACACACAACACAACACGTCACACACAAGACACAACACCACACACATCACACACAACAGACAACACAACACGACACACAACACCACACACAACACAACACACACAACACCAGACAACAACACACACAACACACACAACACAACACACACAACACAACACACACAACACAACACGACACACACAACACACACAACACACACAACACAACCCACACAACACGACACACACAACACACACAACACAACACACACAATACACAACACAACACACACTACAAAAACAACACACAACAACACAACACACAACAACACGACACACACAACAACACGACACACACAACAACACAACACACACAACACGACACACACACACCACACAACACAACACACACCACACAACACATACAACACACACAACACATACAACACACACAACACTCACAACAAACACAACACCACACACACAACACACACAACACACACAACACAACACACACAACACGACACATACGACACACACAACACAATACACACAACACACAACACACACAACACCACAACACACACAACACACAACACAACACGACGCACACAACACAACACACAACAGACAACACACACAACACAACACGACGCACACAACACAACACACAACAGACAACACAACACACAACACACACAACACACAACACAACACAACACACACAACACACACGACACACACAACACACACAGCACCACACACACAACACCACACACGACACACACAACACACACAGCACCACACACACAACACCACACACACAACACACAGCACACAACGCACAGCACACAACACACACAACACCACACACACAACACCACACACACAACACCACACACGACACACACAACACCACACACACAACACCACACACACACAACACAACACACACAACACACAACACCACACACAACACACACAACACAACACACACACACACACACAACACCACACACAACACACAACACACACACAAAACACAACACACTCAACACCACACACAACACAACACACAACACCACACACAACACGACACACACAACATACATAACACGACACACACAACACACACAGCACGACACACACAACACACACAGCACGACACACACAACGCACACAACACAACACACACAACACACACAACACACAACACAACACACAACACACACAACACACACAACACAACACACACAACACAACACACACAACACACACAACACAACACACAAAACACACAACACACAAAACACACACAACTCAACACACAACACACACAACACAACATACACAAAACACACACAACACACACAACACAACACACAACATAACACACACAACACAACACACACAACACAACACACACAACACAACACACACAACACAACACACACAACACAACACACAAAACACACACAACACACACACACAACATACACACACAACACAACACACAACACAACACACACAACACAACACACACAACACAACATACAACACACACAACACAACATACAACACACACAACACAACATACAACACACACAACACAACATACAACACACACAACACAACACACAACACACACAACACCACACACACAATACACACAACACAATACACACAACACACACAACACATAACACCACACACACAACACACAAAACACACACAACACACACACAACACACAAAAAACACCACAACACAAAACAACACAAACAACACCACACACAACACACACACACAACACACCAACACACACAACACAACACACAACACACACAACACAACACACACAACACACACACACACAACACACACAACACAACACACAACACACACAACACACACACACAACACACAAACACACACAACACGACACACACAACACAACACACACAACACAACACACACACAACACACACAACACACACACAACACACACAACACACAAAACACACACAACACAACACACACAACACAACACACACAACACAACACACACAACACAACACAACACACACAACACGACACACAACATAACACACACAACACACACAACACACACAGAACACACAACAAAACACACACGCAGAGATACACATGCACCTTTTTCTACAAATACTCGTTTTTTTATTCAGGGGTCCTTAAAACGGATATCCCCAGTGAAATCTCGATATCAAATGTTTTACTGCAATACAATAGTTTCTCTACATACTATACGCCGTAGAGAAAGTAGAAATTAGAGGTGTGGATAAAGAAGTTGGTAAATGGTAATTTGGCGCATCTGCAGATTTTATTTATGAAACAATAAACTGAGGTGCTACACAAAGTAGCAGGAGAGGACAAGGGATAATTTACGTAGGCTTGTAGCGTGACATACGTGGCAGAAAGCGACCCGTAACTGTAATTGATTCAGTCATGCTGAACTTCCCCGTGTTATCTACCTGCAAACATAAACTCACAACACCTTGTTAAAATTCCAAGTAACGAGCTTGTAATGGAGAATCAATTAGGAGTTTGCAAGAATGATTAAAATTTACATCAGTCCTTGCGAAACAATTAGTATAACGAGTGGTAGATACAACTTTACTGATTAACACCCCCACCCGCCCCTCGCCCCTCTACA
>CM060965.1:183888401-183983401 GCA_030765045.1 Tenodera sinensis | reverse complement strand
AGTTTTTGCAGATTACATGGATGTAAATATTCAGTTTTATGTAGATGTAGAATGGACATACACACAAGCTGCTAATACCAAAGTGCCTTCAAGCATTACATTTTATATTTAGTTTTATTTTCTGTGTTACAAACTGTAAAAGAGCAGAAGATTCACATCATTAGTGTATTATGCACTACAAGTTCCTTGTTAATATCCTTATTATACCCATGGGGCTGCAAAAACCTAACAACTTCATCAAGATAACCTTTTTGGTTACTATTTTGCAGTTTTTTTTTTTTTTTTTTTTGACTTTATGCTGTGATATTTTGCTATTATTTATTGTGAACAAAACACTGATATTACTAATAAGACACACACACACACACACACACACACACACACACACACACACACACACACACACACACACACACACACACACACACACACACACACTCAACCAAGAATAACATTATTAAGGGCACAACTCACCTTTCTTCTGCCATAATTTTTGTCCTTTGTCCATCGTACAAAGTATTGCATCACAATGCACAGCTTCTGGTTTTGTATAATTATGTTTTAAATTCATTTAGGCTTTCTGTAACTGCTTTCTTCAAATGTTCTTCTTCTGCATCTGCTAATCTTCTATGTGATGGACCTAGTTTAACAAATAATCAGATAGATTAGGAAATATTGCAATAGGTTTAAGTTTAGAGTAGGTTCTTGGAAAAGCTTTCACTTCCCCACCAATTATAAATGTCTCTGTTGTTATTAAACTCCCTTCAGGACAAACTTCTCACCAATAATAGCCTTCCTCACCCCTATGAGGTCTGTAGGAATGCTTCTCAGCAACTTCCTCATCTTTTGGTAAGGAAAATGTACTAACATTTTCATGTTCTTGTTTGTATTTGCCAGCAACACTGCAACACCTAGGCGTTTTCAATAAGGAATACTTCACTATATTCATTACACTCAGAATTACTTACCACAATATCTGTATTATAACTCAGTTTGTAAACTGTTGAGGTTATGGTATTTTGCAGGTTAGGAAACCTCTCATAGTAATTCACTGTTGCATTACTGTTGCACTATTAGGCCATACTTCCGCAGACCACCACCATCAAAGATTAATAAAATGGCATTGAAACGGTATAAAAGTTACTCCAGAGTGCAAAAGCTCCCCAATATTGCACCAGAGAAGGATCTTTGGTCACCTGTGGTACAAGACTCTTTACGTAACGGCTGGTAATGTTCGGGAGCGCCATGTTGGCTTAGCTTTGGTTAGCTTAGGTTAGGTGTAGCTCAGTATTTTAGTTTCGGGAATCAAACCAAGAAAGGTGAGGGACAAGGAGAGTGTAGAGGAGGAGAGAAGAAGCCAAGCGTACACAAACTGCGTTTCAATATCTTTTTTCGTGAGCGTTATCTCTAAAATATTCTGTTTTTCTCCGGAACTTTGGGAATTTTTTTGCGGTTTGAGGCATTTTTGGAAGCTAGAATTTTGATTACGTATTTATATGAGGATACCGAATATTTTGTGATAAACTTTTTTTTCGACGGGATTCGTCTGCGGAACTTTGCCCCACTACTAACCAACTATACTAGAGTAGTAGACCTTGTTGCCTGTATCAACTAGAAAGCAGTTTTGTTCATTTTGGCAATAATCCAGCTCAGCAGACTTATTGCACATTACCTATAACATATTAGCTTTAAATACATACTCTTATTCTTCATTTCACAATTATGGAGTACAAATAACTGCACAATACTCTGTGAAAAACATAGTTTACAATTAAAACAATGATATGAAACAGAAACAGCACACGCATAATAGCCTTTCTTCCTCATTCTATTGCTTACGTCATCAACCAGACAACGTATTGCACCGGGGCCAGTTCTTTTAGTAGGTCATGACGTAGAAGTATCTATTGTATTCCATCCAAAATTTCGATTTCACCGGAAATATATCTTTCGAGGTCCCCTGAGTCAAAAAAACCTGTGTGTGAATGTATGTGCCTGTGCGTACGTACGTACAAATGTTTATCTCAACTAACACGAAGAAGATATAGGAATAAGAGTTTGTAAGAATGGTTAGTACAAGAGTAGAGAAAGTCATGTGAGTGCAACGCATCAGATCTTTCCCCAGTATGTTTAACACAGTGATTGTTTTATCAGTTGGAATTTTAAAGCATACAGAACTTACTATTGTGTTCTGCAACTGCTAACTTTAAAATGCATAAATGTATAAACTCACACTTCTATCTGATGATTAGCGAGAGGATTTTGCCTTATTTGTCTATTTTACTTCTTTGTTCATGAGCGTTATTTATAAGCACGTTTCCTATAATCGAAAGCCGAAATTCTTAGTGTTATAGCGGCTATAAATACCTATTTCGTAATTTTGTGCCCAAAATTGCCTTTTAGCCGATTTCTCCTGTTCGCAATTTGTAACAACAGCTTTTGTATTCGTTAGTCTTAACGTGAAGTTTATAATCTGAAATAAATCTCACTTCAACTTTAACACAAAAAAAAGGCTTTCTTTTGGATAAATACATTAATTATTGAAAGAAGGATTGTTAAAAACGTAGTTGTCAGATTGAAATGTAGTGTTATTTTGATTAATAATTGATTGTAATGTGTAATCATTTGTTTTTCAGCGAGTTCTGGGATACAGTTGGCGACACTGTCTAAACGTAAGAGTGACCTAATGACCCGTAAGGAGAATGTGAGCTAACTTCATTATTAGAAGAAGCTGATGTGAACATTACGTTACGTACACGGAATGTAGAAATGTATAGAGGAGCGGCAGGATCTTCTTACTAGCGTACCTACATACGAAACACATCCGCTTGTGAACCTAACCTCACCTGGTTATCCACATTCATATGGAGGAAGCGATACAAGGGCCGCTTACCTGCTTGCTCACTAGGTAAGGCTATAGCTACATTTACCATCGCATAATAATAATAACTAATAATAATAATAATAATAATAATAATAATAATAATAATAATAATAATAATAATAATAATAATAATAATAATAATAATAATAATAATAATAATAATAATAATAATAATAATAATAATAATAATAATAATAATAATAATAATAATAATAATAATAATAATAATAATAATAATAATAATAATAATAATAATAATAATAATAATAATAATAATAATAATAATAATAATAATAATAATAGTAAGAGACCGGAAGTTCAGGCATTATATATCACTAAAATAGGCAGATAAAAGGCATTATAAGTACTAAAACAGATCTTTTTATTTTCCATTTTGTCTTTAATGATTTTCATCGTGCCATCGTTACAGTCGGTTAAGTAATATTTTAGGAAATTTGACTCGCTAGGTACAGCTTGGTTAGTACATGTATGTACATCTCCAGAAACTGTGATAATGTAGGATTATGTAATTTCCACTAAGGGATTCCGGTGCTGAGGGAATCTTTACATATGTAAGACGAATGCAAACTGGAATTTTCGACTCGATGTTGCAATTACTGTTGGAAGCAAAAAGATCTTCTTCCCAATAGGCTGGGAAGGAAAGTACAATTTTTGTGTTTGATTGTGCCAATATGCTGTGATATAAAATACTTTTTTCATAGTTCACTTATTGCTCGCATATATTGCAGTGAGTACTTTAATAAAAGGTTTAAGTTGAGAAACCAGGTAGTTAAATTTGGTGTCTTCCTAGGTTATTTTTGAAATTTTAAATTGCGCTTCGACTTGAAAAAAACCAAATTTCTGGTTTTTCTACCCAGAATGGTGGGATCTACACGCTTACCTTATTAGGTTCCTCTAGCGGATTTTCGCTTTCATTCATGTTGTAGTCTTGCAATGCACTCGTAAATTATTAGTCACGTCGGGTTCACCGATTATCTGGGGCGTGTATACTGTGTAAATATATAGAATGCTATCTCTTCCTTAAACATTTTATTTTCTGCTGTTGATTCTACAACACAACATTGTTACCTAGTTACAACAACTCTCTTTTTTCTTTTCTTTTCTTTTCAAAACAGACTAACAAACCTTGTAACCTAAAATTGTTCTAACTGTAGTGTAAACACTGAATTTCGGCACCTTGCTGCTAGCTACAACAACGTCGCAATGAAAACTGAAACAAAAACAAAGTTGAACCCACACTCATTATTGCCTTTTAAAATAAACACAAGCGCTAATTCAAACGCTTTGTTATCTATGCATTTATTTGCGCGGCAGTACTCATTGTTGCAAAGAAAATAATGAACTGAATGAAGGACGCCTATGTTGTCTCCAATTTAAAGACAACAATATATGCACATTCGGCAAAGTAACTTTCATTGTCACGGACTAACGGTAATTGAAATAAAGTGTGCCTGAACAAAATTGTTACCAAATAATAAATAAAGGATAAGGTCACAGAAAGCATTTATATCGTAAAACATGCATTTATGTTTAAAAATGCAGAAAAAGACAATATAAGACTGTGGCATTTCAATCACAAAGTTATAATTTGTACATACTTTCAAATAGAAGATCGTAGATTTGACACGTTTAAAAAGGCCTAAGTTCCGGTCGGTGGTGATGGTGATGGTGATGTTGATGATGATGGTGATGATGATGATGGTGATGGAGATGATGATGATGAATTGCATTTTCCAGTTTATATAGCGTCTTTCAAAAGACAGTTGAAACCTTAAATGATCATAAATATTATACAGGCGCGGCTCCTCAGGGTAATACATCAACAAACAATGTTTATTATATATAGCTATGATTCTGCATTTTATCATTTGAACCGTCATTTTCCCTAAATTGTAGTTCAAGAAAAGCATGATCAAATCCTTTAATCTCAATTCCGATTCATCAAAACTGCGCTGCGTGTTAATCACTTAACCCTTTTAGATGTGGCATTTTAATGACCAAACGTTTATGTTGTTTAAAGAAATTTTTATTTTAGTGGAGTTTGGTGACTTGATAACACAGCAAAAAGGGGAGAAAGAACTGAGGTTAATGCCTTGAGTTTTTCTGAAAACAATCCAGTGGCACGTGTTTAAAATTCTGTTTCTGTATATTTATTAGCAGACTGTTCTTATGACAACAATAAAATAGTTCAGCTATACAACTAGTGGATTTTCTGTCTGCAAAATCAGACCAAACTAAAGTTCTCTATCAAGATAGCACAAATCGATAAACTACACCTCATATAGCTACCCTACTAGAATCCTGAGATAGATTCATGAGCATGGCTGCCAACTTTCTGAAACTGAAAGCCGTAAAACTTTGCCTCGTCCAGCAAACACTGATATTTATGGACAACATGAATTTCACGTTATGAAAAATGTTCAAGAGATAGATACGAATATAAATTTGATGTTCACTCATATAACTTTCTCGAGCCACTGTCGCTTATTACTTTCTCTACTAGTATAGTAAGTATGGAAGTATTGTACTCCATCCAAAAATGTGACATCGACATTTTACCGGTAATACATGTTTTGAGACCCCTCAACAAATAAGCAGAAAAAGCACTTTTAGCAAAGCATGCGCGCGCGCGTGTGTGTGTATGTGTGTGTGTGTGAATGTGTGTATCTGCGGACAACTAACTCAAAAATGTGATGTGTTGCACTCACATGACTTTCTCTACTCTTGTACTAACCATTCTTACAAACTCTTATTCCTATATCTTCTTCGTGTTAGTTGAGATAAACATTTGTACAAATTATCTTATTGCTTATTTCCTTGTAGGTACAAGGGGAACATTACAATACAGTAGGCTTTCTGCGATAGTCGAATCTTTTAAAGCTTTGAGATTCCGTTCTCTTTGCACACTTAACATATGAAGAGGTTCTTGAATTACATTTTAAAGGTCATTTTATGAGCAAATTCTGCTATTATGTATGTCAGGTTCACCATTAAGACTCAAGTGTCTGTCCAGGCAATCATTATGAACTTGAATCTATTCTAGCACAATTCACATATGTTACATTGGTCACTTTGAGTAATTTCGGTTTATATGGACACAGGTTAAGATGTCTCATTAGAATTCTCCAAACTGTGGTATTACTCATCTCAATCGATACCTTCACAACATTGCTAATCCTGGCAAGTAAAGGAACTCCTACGGGACGAAATTCGGACACACCGGCGACACTGATGTGACCTTAACAAGTGACAGCGTCGTTAAACAACATAATAAGGTACCTATAATAATGGTGAACTGAAAAAAAATAAAATAAAACCAAACCCCGTTGTTCGCCCAATATACTATGATCTTTTGTTTTTATCCTATCTCAATCGTTATATCAGTGGCGGCTCGCAGTCAAAATTTTAGGGTAGGCAAAGCGTAACAGCAACAATAACAATAATAATAATGGTAATGATAATAATACAGTATAACCCCGTTTATCCGAAATAAAGGGGACGAACTCATTGCGGGTAACGCAAACAATATATTGTATGGTTGTTTAATAAGTGCAGAGTGAATGAGTGTGACTTACGGACGAATTACCGCCAAAACTAAAATGAATGAAGAAATTCAAGAATTGTCTGACTGTAACATTGTGTTAAACAGCTAAAACACTCCTCTTTTCATTGTCAGTGCGCCGCGAAAGCGGACTTTGTAATAGTTCACTAATTGAATCGGTCATACTGATATTACACAGAGTGATAGCAAAACGATTCGGATCTCTGAGATCTTCGTTCGTGGAGTATGGCTGTTCGGAAAAAGTCGCATAAATTCGGATTTGAGCCAGCAAGTGTTCGGACTGCTGGCAGACGCGTCTACGCATGCTCGGAGTGCGTATACAGACGGAATATTTCTTTATCCATGTTAAAGGGCCTCGTACTGAGGAAATGGGGCCGCGCCGGCAGAGGTTAAGTTAGCTGGCTCTCCACTATCCAGGTTCCATGCGTATCAATTCTGCCGCGCGTAGCACACTTCAAAAGACGCTAGTAAAAGATGCAAAATTTGCCGAACATATTCCTGTAGCTGTAAGAGATCTGTAAGGACCTGATGAACGGCAATAGTCGGACACCTCTAGCGAGCCCAGCCGTATGACGTGTAACTGGCGTTAATCACACGCTAAATGAGACGACATCGTGACACAAACCCACATATGACCGACCCCTGCCTGCATTCCCAGACATGTGCTATTCTTGTGTACATGTACGCCAAGTAGGTGGCCGTGGGTGTGTTCTTCTGCTTCTTCTTCCTGCGTGTCATTGCCCCAGGAAAAGGAAACGCTATCATTAGAACAAAGACCTGACGACGCCCGCCCTAAGAGCACTTCCGCATTGGGTGTGTCTTCTGAGGACATTTCAAATCATTTCAAACCGACATTTGAGGTGGAAAAAACCACGGTTTCGCTTCACGCACAGCATCTCTTTCATGTTCCCACAGAGAAACACAAGACTATTGGACAAGTACAACCTAAGTCTAAATGTTGTAGTGATAAATCATCAAACCACGAACAACGTCGGGTATTTCAGTTAGTAACAAAGAAACACAAGACTATTGGACAAGTACAACCTAAGTCTAAATGTTGTAGTGATAAATCATCAAACCACGGACAACGTCGGATATTTCACCTAGTAACAGAGAAACACAAGACTATTGGACAAGTACAACCTAAGTCTAAATGTTGTAGTGATAAATCATCAAACCACGGACAACGTCGGGTATTTCACCTAGTAACAGAGAAACACAAGACTATTGGACAAGTACAACCTAAGTCTAAATGTTGTAGTGATAAATCATCAAACCACGGACAACGTCGGGTATTTCAGTTAGTAACAAAGAAACACAAGACTATTGGACAAGTACAACCTAAGTCTAAATGTTGTAGTGATAAATCATCAAACCACGGACAACGTCGGGTATTTCAGTTAGTAACAAAGAAACACAAGACTATTGGACAAGTACAACCTAAGTCTAAATGTTGTAGTGATAAATCATCAAACCACGGACAACGTCGGGTATTTCAGTTAGTAACAAAGAAACACAAGGCTATTGGACAAGTACAACCTAAGTCTAAATGTTGTAGCGATAAATCATCAAACCACGGACAACGTCGGATATTTCACCTAGTAACAGAGAAACACAAGACTATTGGACAAGTACAACCTAAGTCTAAATGTTGTAGTGATATATCATCAAACCACGGACAACGTCGGATATTTCACCTAGTAACAAAGAAACACAAGACTATTGGACAAGTACAACCTAAGTCTAAATGTTGTAGTGATAAATCATCAAACCACGGACAACGTCGGGTATTTCAGTTAGTAACAAAGAAACACAAGACTATTGGACAAGTACAACCTAAGTCTAAATGTTGTAGTGATAAATCATCAAACCACGGACAACGTCGGGTATTTCAGTTAGTAACAAAGAAACACAAGACTATTGGACAAGTACAACCTAAGTCTAAATGTTGTAGTGATAAATCATCAAACCACGGACAACGTCGGGTATTTCAGTTAGTAACAAAGAAACACAAGACTATTGGACAAGTACAACCTAAGTCTAAATGTTGTAGTGATAAATCATCAAACCACGGACAACGTCGGGTATTTCAGTTAGTAACAAAGAAACACAAGACTATTGGACAAGTACAACCTAAGTCTAAATGTTGTAGTGATAAATCATCAAACCATGGACCACGTCGGGTATTTCACCTAGTAACAAAGAAACACAAGACTATTGGACAAGTACAACCTAAGTCTAAATGTTGTAGTGATAAATCATCAAACCACGGACAGTTAAGCTTGTAAGATTTTGATAATTATTTTTTCTGCTCCTTATCAGAGTAAAGTTACGTAGTTGAGTTTATCCGTGTTATGTTTTGTTTGCTCCTTGGCTACAGTTTATGGACTGACTCGCTTGTTCTATGTACGTATATTGAAATTCCTTGGCTGCTGCTGGTGCATATGAAAGAAGCGTAACAAAGGTGTCATAGTTTTTCTCATTTCTGTGTAGGTATATCCACTCCGGTAATAAGTTCTTGAGACGACGTCTCTTTCTCTCTCTCTACTTGCTGCGTGTCCTTGGTTTTTGCTGTCACATCTGTCTTGTGCCTTTATTCTCTCCCGCTCGCTCCCATCTCTGTTCCTACACAACTTATACCTATTTCTCATGCACTTCTATATTCCTGGTCTATGCACAGCTACACTATACGGTATGGAGTATATATTTTTCTTTTTACTTGGTAATCGTGTGGTTTTTGAAAAGGAAAGCAATTGTTCAGTATTTCCGGAGCCTATAAAGTGTAATTAAAATAAAAACCAGTAAAAAACTGCATAATTAAATAGAACAGTAAATTATATTCAGGGCGCCTCCCCTATACAGAGCTTAACCTCATCACCCGGCCGCTGCGTCGTCCAGCCGCAGCCAAAGCCACGGAGGAGTGCAGGTTGGGGTCAGCACGCCGACGCCTCCGACTGTAAGGCGACTACTTGACCTTTTAGGGACGCTACCTTTCTATCAGGATCTAACGAGACTGAGTGTACCCCTTTCCAGACCTCCCAGCGGGGAAAAATCCCATGCAAGTTTTAAGACATAATGCCAGATGAACCTTATTTTATCAATGTCCCTGCACGCCTTATTTAGTTATTGTATGCTTAAACCAGGTTTATCCCTAATACACTATTTTTAAAAATATTTTAATGCCATTGTCTTTATTTTAAAGCTCAAGTTTTGTTTGAGGCTTGTATATGCATAAAAATATCAAATGTTCGTGATACATTCTTGGAATTTCTCCGATTATTCGTTTTGGATTTATGGAGTTTATACACACACACACACACACACACACACACACACACACACACACACACACACACACACACACACTTGTTTTGTGACGTAAGCCATTTCCGAGGTATGCGTTGTTAGAGGCCACTCTTCTGATTACTGGATCTACACTTTAATGAGTTAATCAAAGTGCATATGTCAGACGTATAACTACATTAAGGGAGTAATACGAGAAACTCAACGAATGCCTTCTGGTATTCAATTAATAAGCATTCACTTTAAATATGATTCCACATTGATTTGAGCCAATAGTTGCATATTAATATTAAAGGTCCATTTTAAATGTGAAACACTACAACTAGAAATGCCCTGGGAATTATTCCAATAAGCAAAGCTTCATTTGATATGTCGCTATTCTGATTTCCCAGGGCATCTCTGATGCAAACTGTTTAATAAATTGCATTTTAGAAACTTTCAGCAAAATATTAAGTGCATTCAATGTTTTATTAAACTTTAACCGGTTCATTATTTGTTGTAGAGTAAACCACTTCGGAGATAATCCTTGTTATGTGTGCGAGTTTCGGAAAACTTAAAACTTTCGTGAAATGGATCATCATTGTTCATCTTTTTATATGTTAAGTGTGCAAAGGGAACTGCATCTCAAAGCTTTAAAAGATTTGACTCGTACAAAGTCTACTGCATTCCAATATTCCCCTTGTACCTACAAGGAAATAAACGATAAGATAATTTGCACAAATGTTTATCTCAACTAACACGAAGACGATATAGAAATAAGGGTTTGTAAGAATGTTTAGAATTTTGAACCGACATCGTGAACAGCACACGCCAGACACGGAGTCGCTGCATATGCACGTTTCAATGTGAAATTGGAGGCACTACGGCGATTGGGACCTTACTTTTTGAATGACCCACAAATAAAGTCGCATAAAAATTTTAAACGTACAATTTTTTGTAATTTTCGCGTTAAAAGACTTGTAATTAATAATATATTAATTAGTTTTCTATATATAACATTAATTGGCAACAGAAAATATAGTTGCTGATTTGCATAATGAAAGGAAAAGCAATTTTAGGAGCATTCAGACAGACAGACAGACAGACAGACAGACATGAAAGAAGGTCCGTCGGCCCGTCAAAGTCAAAGCGAGGCTCTGCCCTGTCTTTATGATTCTTTATGCATTTACTTAATTTAGTGCACTGCACCAGCCACTCACTTTACGTCAAAGTGAATCCCCACCACAGAGAACACGGCACATGGTTGCCAACCTCATTTTCCAATATTCTATTTCTCTCTATCTGCTTCCCAGAATTTATGCATTCATTTATTTAGCATCAGTCGTACATTTATCATTAATTAGTTGTAACTAATATGCACTACCAACTATGAATAATCAATAAATAATAACATGAATTTGTAACCTGTATGGAACTAACTGCTCTTTCACTCACTCCGTTATAATTCATTTTCATTTTTGTGCACTTGTTTAACGCAGTGCTGTGTTTTATTACACAAATATTAATGAAATATACGAATATTTTATAAATATTGGAAATTAGCTGAAATACTTGGCGTACATCCGCGCGCGCGTGCTTATGTCTGTCTGTGTGTGAGTGTGTGTGTGTGCGTGTGTGTGTGTGTGAGTGTGTGTGTGTGTGTATGTGTGTGTATGTGTGTGTGTCTGCGTGTGTGTGTATGTGTGCGTGTGTGTGTGTATGTGTGTGTATGTGTGTGTATGTGCGTGTGTCTGCGTGTGTGTGTATGTGAGTGTGTGTGTGTGTATGTGAGTGTGTGTGTGTGTGTGTGTGTGTGTGTGTGTGTGTGTGTTTGTTTGTATGTGTGTGTGTGTGTGTCCGACTGTGGACAACATAAGCCAAAAACGAACAGTTGGTTAAAATTCGCATTTAAGTTCAATATCCTTCAAGGATGTGACACGAAGATTTTGAAAAAAAATCTGATGTGTTGCACTCACATGACTTTCTCTACTCTTGTACTAACCATTCTTACAAACTCTTATTCCTATATCTTCTTCGTGTTAGTTGAGATAAACATTTGTACAAATTACCTTATTGCTTATTTCCTTGTAGGTACAAGGGGAGTATTAGAATGCAGTAGGCTTTGAGCGATAGTCAAATCTTTTAAAGCTTTGAGATTCCGCTCTCTTTGCACGGTTAACATATATAAAATGAACAACGATGATCCATTTCACGAAAGTTCCAAGTTTTCCGAAACTCACACACATAACAAAGAATATCTCCGAAATGGTTCACCCTACAAGACAATTTATTCAGACATGAATTGTGTATTTTAGCAAGATCTACATTTTTGTATAGTATGATTTGGTCTATCTCTAACGGTTTACCAGTTATGCAAAAGTCGTCCAGAGTAAATACGACTACAGGGGTAATAGCCAGAAAATTCAAGATATATATTTCATATGGCATTTTAATGAAAGTCGTTAGAGCCATTTTCAAGAAAATCAAAATTTTTGAAAAAAATTTCCATGTAATGGGTAGTTTACGGTGGGGCTATTTTCTTCAAAATCTTCGTGTCGTATCCTTGAATTAGATTTAACATAAATACCAACTTTGATTTTTAACCCACTGTTTTTAACTGCAGCCTCGTCCTTTATCTAATTACGAAGTAGTTGTGGATTTCCATATTAAAATTGCATTCACATGCAGTGCATAGCGTAACGAAATGTTTCACCTTTACTGTGCTGCACTCTGTGACAACCAGTTACATTTGTTGTGCAGGTTCCAGCGTGAAGGGGTAATATCCCTGCAATATGAGTCGGGAACTTTCTCCAGCAGTTAGTTGCGTATAGGAAGTATTCCAACCGAATAACTCGATAGTGAGATTTCACCGGAAATGCATGCCTGCAAACAAAACCATTTTAGGAAAAGTTTCGTGTCTTTCTTTTTATGCCTGTCTTATATCTTTAAACGAGTAATTCTTATATAAATGTACACAGGGTGTCCAGAAACACCGACAACGCTTAGTATGTTGTGCGGGATGGCAAGCTGATCGATTTTCAAATAGGAACTCCTGTCTGTCCCGAAATGTATGGTTTAATCTGAGCATAATAACATTCCTGCGCATGCGCTAAATTCGTGCACAATTGCTGTATGTGTGTCAGTGCTTGAAGCTGGGTTTTTTCCAGCGCCTTTGCTTTAAATGAGTTTAATTTCATTCTCCTCTTTTCTTCAGGTTTAAAGACACCAAGCACTTTGTGGAAAAAGTTCCTTTACTCAGCATTTCCTCTAAGTGCCTCACTCAGTACGTTTGGAAGTGCCTTTTTATCGTAGTATTTAACCTCCTTCTCCTGCTTCCCATCGCAGCAAGTCCATCTATCCCCAGATCTTGCTCTTTATTCATCAACAAACCACTATAAATATTTAACTTTTCACTTGTAATTTGCTTAGTTTTTCCACAGACACCCTTAAATATACACTGAAGTAGAAATACTTGCCAAAATTATATATATTTGCTATGTTACATTCACATTACTTTTTGCTTTCTCTACTACGTTTATTAAAGTAGAGCAAGCATTGTATTTCACCTAAAATTTCGATGTCGAGATTCCATTGGAAATATATGTTTTGAGGCCCCCTGAACCCAGAAAAAAGCATTTTTAAAAAACGTCTGTGTATGTGTGTGTCTGTGTCTGTCAGTCTGTGGACAGCATAACTCAAAATTGAAAAGTCGGTCAAACATTAAAGTTGGTATTTAAGTTTAATGTCTTTCAAGGATGTGACACGAAGATTTTGAAGAAAATAGCCTCACCCTAAACTAACCTTTACATGGAACATTTTTCGAAAATTTCGATTTTCTTGGAAATACCTTTAACGATTTTGATTAAAATGTCATATGTTTGAAATATTTTTATGACAAATGAAATGTATATCTTGAATTTTCTGGCTATAGCCCCTGTAGTCGTATTTACTCTGGACGACTTTTGCATAACTGGTAAACAGTTAGAGATAGACCAAATTATACTGTACAAAAAATGTAGATCTTGCTAAAATACACAATTCATGTCTGAATAAATTGTCTTGTAGGGTGAACCATTTCGGAGATAATCCTTGTCATGTCTGTGAGTTTCTGAAAACTTAAAACTTCCGTGAAATGGAACATCGCTGTTCATTTTTTATATACTAAGTGTGCAAAGAAAGCGGAATCTCAAAGCTTTAAAGATTTGACTATCGCACAAAGCCTAATGTATTTTAATATTGCCCTTGTAGCTACAAGGAAATAAGCAATAAGATAATTTGTACAAATGTTTATCTCAACTAACACGAAGAAGATACAGGAATAAGAGTTTGTAAGAATGGTTAGTACAAGAGTAGAGAAAGTCATGTAAGTGCAACACATCAGATTTTGCATTTCTTACATGAGAATGGGTTGAGTCCACCCACAATAAGAAGTGAGCGTGTGTATTTTGTTTTGTTTGCGGCCTGAGTGGGTCATCATACGGAAGTTTTCCAACCGGTTTTGCACCGCACGGTGCACGGCGGCATTCCTGAGGATTACCTCCCACTCCTGCTGAACCAATCATCGCTCCGTTATGTATGTCCTCGACGTAGAGGCGACCGGCGACCGACCGGCCTTGCCCTTGGTGCTGCACTGCCTTAAGGAACTCCTAATTTCATCATAATCATCACCGGAGTCTTTGACCACAACAATATACTGTCCGTAGTGAAATGCTGAAGTGACGAAGCGCTTGCAAACCTGTTTCGTAACAACGAAGAGAAATGTAACTGTGATTCGAAGCAGTAATGGTCGTGTGGAGCTGGCAATGCTAGTGTGGGAGATTTGAGGGGAGGAAGTTGGCTACCATGGATCATCGATTCAGACTGGTGCAGTGGGTCATCGCAGCCGTCCTGATTTCAGCGCCACGCACGTCCCAACAAACCTATCAGCCCTTCAACACAACGGTGAGTCCATTGCAAGGCATTTCTTCAGAATATTAACTCACTTTTACGTCTCCGAATCTATAACCTTCTTCTCATTACTCTCTGTAAGGTAAAGCATGTAGAGGAAGTATTGTGTTACACTCAAAAATTCGATGTCGAGATTTCACCCTAACTATGTTTTGAGACCCCCTGAATCTAAACATTAGAAAAAGGTCCGTGTGTGTGTGTGTGTGTGTGTGTGTGTGTGTGTGTATGTCTGGGTGTGTCTGTGTGTGTGTGTGTGTGTGTGTGTGGGTGTGTCTGTGTCTGTGTGTGTGTGTGTCTGTGTGTGTGTGTCTGTGTGTGTGTGTGTGTGTGTCTGTGTGTGTGTGTCTGTGTGTGTGTGTGTCTGTGTGTGTGTGTCTGTGTGTGTGTGTGTGTGTGTGTGTGTGTGTGTGTGTGTGTGTGTGTGTGTGTATGGACAGCATAACTCAAAAACGAAAAGTCGGTTAAAAACCAAAGTTGGTATTTAAGTTTAATGTCCTTCAAAGATGCGACACGAAGATTTTAAAGAAAATATCTCCACCCTAAATTACCCTCTACATGGAAAATTTTTTGAAAATTTTGATTTTCTTGAAAATGCCTCTAACGATTTTGATTAAAATGCCATATGTTTAACATATTTTTATGAGAAATTAAATGTATATCTTGAATTTTCCGGCTATAGCCCCTGTAGTCGTATTTACTCTGGACGACTTTTGCATAACTGGTAAACCATTAGAGATAGACCAAATCTTACTATACAAAAAATGTAGATCTTGCTAAAATACACAATTTATGTCTCAATAAATTTTCTTGTAGGGTGAACCATTTCGGAGATATTCCTTGTTATGTGTGTGAGTTTCGGAAAACTTAGAACTTTCGTGAAATGGAACATCGTTGTTCATTTTCTTATAGGTTAAGTGTGCAAAGAGAAGAGAATCTCAAAGCTTTAAAAGATTTGACTATCGCACAAAGCCTACTGTATTCCCATATTCCCCTTGTACCTACAAGGAAATAAGCAATAAGATAATTTGTACAAATGTTTATTTCAACTAACACGAAGAAGATATGGGAATAAGAGTTTGTAAGAATGTACAAGAGTAGAGAAAGTCATGTGAGTGCAACACATCAGATTTTTAATTTTTAAAGATAAAAGGAACCCAGTGCAATTAAACAAGTAGAAATATTTTTAACTTAGAGAAAGAATTTGAAAAAAAAAATTTTTAGCGAGTATTTTAAGTTTAACTCTACAAGAAATTGTCCAATTCTACAAACTATTAATATAAATAAATAGAAAAACAATTGTTGTGGGTACAATATTACAGAGAAAGTCATGTGAATGTAAGATCTTTGTTGAATAGTGACAGTTCGTTGCACTCGTGAGAAAGTTTCTTCAATGAAACTGTCCTCTCTTACTTAAATTATACGTTTTATCTAATCCATTGTTCTGGTTTGCATGTCATGTTGTATTTTCTCTCAAGAACTTCATTCATGTATCCTCGTACATTAACAGTCATGGAAACTGGTTCACTCAAGTTCTTACTCTTAGGTTGGTTATGCAACCAGGCTGCAGTTGTCGGGCTGTGTGTGTGTGTGTATCGGCTGTTACAGATATTGAATGAAAAACACACAATGTGGAAAGAGAAACTTCTACAATTGAATAACTATGCTAGAGCCAGTTTTATTACTGAGGTTTTCCGTGTTGTGCAGATTTGTGTGTGGTATCTGTTACGCACTTCACATACGCACACACACACACACACACACACACACACACACACACACACACACACACACACACATACACACACACACAAACACTCGGACCTTTTCCTAAAAATGCTTTTTTTTTTTTTAATTTAGGGTCCTCTAAACATATATTTCCGGTGAAATATTTACATCCAGTTTTTGCGTGGAATACAATACTTCCTTCTACTTACTATACGTAACAGAGAAAGTAAAAACGAAACATGGGTGAATAATACTACTTTTGATTATATTTTCGATGAAAGTCAGTATCGTTTTGTAAGCCGAGCACACTACAAGCCGCCACTGATGATACAGCTGAAGAGGTGCTAGAAAGCGGTAACAATTGAAATCGCTATGTGCGAGCTCAAATGAAAAATGTGTTACTTTTACACGACTTTCTCCGCCCATCCTACAAAAGCTATTCCTAAAAAGGTTTATTCTATCTACGTCGCATTGATTGAGATAAACATTTGAAAAACTTGTTGTGTTACCGTGTAGGTACAATGAGAATAAGAAAATATACGATAAGCTGAAGGATAGTGAAATAGTTTAAGAGAGGATCGCTATATGATGGCTTGAAAACTCCGTTGTCTTTGCATGGGTAGGAAAGTAAAATTCTGTTGTGTGACACTCACATGACTTTCTCTACACTTGTACTAACTATCCCTTGATACTATTATTCCTGTCTTATTATCATAAAATTGGAAAATACGACAGTTAACCATTTTAGAATTATGTATTTATTTAATTTGGTGTACTATGCAGATGACTGTTAAAATGTACAAATAATCTGTTAAAAATATCTTCTAAAACACTTAATTGCAATTTAAAACGTCGGAAAAAATTTACAGTAAATTTAGTAATAACTCCTCGAGCATCAAAAAGTCGACCAATCACTTCCCAATTTGAAATTTTGTATTCTTCTCTTAGATAAGGAATGCACGGCTCAAAATGCATTTTTTCCCTCCTTATCAATCTTCTCAATTTGGTCTAGATTTTTTTTTTTTTTTTTTTTTTTAAAAAAAGAAATAGGATTGTGGAGTAAAGAATTAATGCCCTATTTTGTTGCCTGTTATTGCCAATTACGCCTATTATTTCGTAAAAATAACGTTAGATAATATGTTGTCAACGTAAATATCGCCAATCGCGTCGGTCTGTGTGGCAGAGTTGGTTAGACGCTGGCCTACTGATCACAAGGTCGTGGGTTCAAATCCAGCCGAGACCGATGGTTTCTAAGTGTGTTTGAAAACGACAGCTCCTTGTCAGTAGATCTACTGGCATGTAAAAGAACTTCTACGCATGTGATCCTGGCAATTGACAGAGTCGTTCTCTAACTGATCTGATCTGGTTTCGTTATGTGTCGATAGATGGAGAAGCATGCACTATTACCGTGTATTTTCAGTTTTGTTATGTTTTTAGGCTTAAGGTGAAACTTTGAATCATGGTATTAAATATGTAATCCAGTATTTGCCATTTGTAATTGAGCTAAATGATGGAAACTTGCTGAGACTGGTCAACCTGCGGAATATGAAACCAGGAACGAATAAATGAAGGGCACAGGCATCACCGAAAGTTCATTAGTAATGCAACCACCACAAAAATCCTAGTTGTACAAAGATAGCGGTACGTGTGTCGCTTCCTCGTGGCTCCATGACTGCAAAATCAAAATTAACCCTCAAAAAATGTTGCTTTCACACACACAAACGGATCTTGTTCTAAACATGCTTTTTTTTGGGATCCAGGGGCTTCAAAAGATACATTTCCGGTGAAAACTCGACACCTAAGTTTTGGATGGGATACAATTCTTACTTTACTTGCTGTACGTGGTAGAGAAATACCAAGGATAACTGCGAGAAAGAGCAAGAGGGAGAATAAGCTGTTGTATCGTATTTTTCCCTGTTTTTAGTGCTACTAATGAGATGAATGATATAACTCTGTATGGGTATTGTTGCCCGAGGCAATAACCGCCATGACGGAAGAGGGGGGGGGGGGATACTTAACCAGCAGGAGCAGTATCCTTCAACACTCATCCATTAAACAATAAACATACCAGCAGCAGCGGCAGCCCAGGAAATGAAACGTACGTCCATAAACAAAACGCGCACCATAAAGTTCAGGAACCCTCCCAGTGGGGGCGCTAATCGCAGCCCATGTTGAAGATGCCCCTGCTGGGCTTCCCGTTTCCTGAAACCATTCAACCCTGTCCGGGTTAGAAATTCTCACCTTCATTAAACGTCCCTCCCCAACAGCAAAACGTTATACAAGATATCTCTGATGAATTAGCTGCTAAATATTCCAAAAGAATGTAATTAATATAAGGGGGGGGGGGAGCAAACTAAAGTGTGCAATTAACTCATTTTTATTTTCTATACTACATATAATAACTACAGGAAATACTGTATTCCACCCAAGAATTCAATGTGGAAGTTTCACAGGAGATATGTTTTGAGCCCCCTGAATAAAAAAAAAGCATTTTTGGAAAAAGATGTGTGTGTGCGCGCGCGCGCGTGAGTGTGTGTGAACAGCGTAACTCAAAAACGAGAAGTCGGTTAAAAATCACGACTGATATTTAAATTTAACCTTCAGAGATGCGACACGAAGATTTTGAACAAAGTTCCACAACCCTAAACCCTAAACTAGCCATGATCTATGTGGAAAATTTTTGGAAAATTTTATTTTCTGAAAAATAGTTCTAACGATTTTTATTAAAATGACGTATGTTTGAAATATTCTTATGACAAATGAAATTCATATATTGAATTTTCTGGCTATAGCCTATGTAGTCCTGTTTACTGTTGATGACTTTCGTAACTGGTACATCATAAGAGATAGTCCATATATAACTATACAAAAATGTAGCTCTTGTTGAAACACACAATTTGTTTCATAGTCATTTTGTTTGTAGAGTTCACCATTTCCGAGATATTGCTTATTGTTACTTTGAACTTACAATTTCTTGTAGTTTGCTTTAATTGTAATTCTTCTTCTCTTTTTCTCCTTTTTCCTTTCCTTGTTTTCATCACAAGCGCTTGTTACCACAATAGGAACACTGTAATGCGCATTTATCAAGATGTTAGCATAGCATTTTGGGTTACATTGAATTACGAATGTAAATATCTGGAGTAAGCCGATTGAAGATATATTTAGGAGCTGTCGATGAGCACATCAAGGGGTTGCCATTCAACCACTCTCGATGCCCCCCCTCCTAGTTCCTTTTCCTGGCTATACCTTGAGCAATGAGATTCCTATTCTAGGGTATGCGTAGGTGCGTCTTCAGAATGAATGACACGGATTCTTGATATACACTATTTTAATGAATATTTCAAGTAATCAAAATTAGACATTACTGAATGATGAAAAACTGCGTAACTCGCTGCTTAAAAATAATATACACAAACACAGAGAGTCATTGTATTCAGTCTGGAAACATGTTTCTGGCAATATGTCGATATCTAATTTTTGAATGGAATGCAAACCTATGTATATGACAAAGAGAGTGAAAATGTATTCTACATAATATCAGCGTTTGATTCATTCTCCTATAATGTGATGTTGGTAGCATGCAAGTAAATGACTGATTTCTTTGTGAACTTCGTAATTTGAAAAAAATGTTGTGCGCTCAGTTTTCTTCTGATGCTCTAATCTAAGTTTTGCGTGTCGAACGGAATATCGTATTATTATTATAATCTTCACGGTTCGACCTCTTTCCATCCTTCTGCTGCGCTCTGCATCTCCTGGACCTCTGTTGTTTCTCTGCCACGTGTTACATAGTCTGCATTCCATCCGACATCAGTCTCCCCGAAAACTCCTCTATCACGTACACAAAATGAACTTAGTAAAATATAACCAATTACTTGTGGGCCTGGAAAGAAAGTATTAATTTTTCCTGGTTTTTCAGTATCCTCCCCTGTCGTCTGTCAGGGAACACAGGAACCTATGTACCAGAGTGAACACCTGCAAGTATGAGAGTGAGGAAGTGATTACCCTCCCCTTATGTAGGACTTAGAAGTCAATGTCTAGAGTCAGACGTCTGTCAGGGAACACAGGAACCTATGTACCAGAGTGAACACCTGCAAGTATGAGAGTGAGGAAGTGATTACCCTCCCCTTATGTAGGACTTAGAAGTCAATGTCTAGAGTCAGACGTCTGTCAGGGAACACAGGAACCTATGTACCAGAGTGAACACCTGCAAGTATGAGAGTGAGGAAGTGATTACCCTCCCCTTATGTAGGACTTACAAGACAGTGTCTAGAGTCAGACGTCTGTCAGGGAACACAGGAACCTATGTACCAGAGTGAACACCTGCAAGTATGAGAGTGAGGAAGTGATTACCCTCCCCTTATGTAGGACTTAGAAGTCAATGTCTAGAGTCAGACGTCTGTCAGGGAACACAGGAACCTATGTACCAGACAGAGTGAACACCTACAAGTATGAGAGTGAGGAAGTGATTACTCTCCCCTTATGTAGGACTTACAAGACAGTGTCTAGAGTCAGACGTCTGTCAGGGAACACAGGAACCTATGTACCAGAGTGAACACCTGCAAGTATGAGAGTGAGGAAGTGATTACCCTCCCCTTATGTAGGACTTACAAGACAGTGTCTAGAGTCAGACGTCTGTCAGGGAACACAGGAACCTATGTACCAGAGTGAACACCTGCAAGTATGAGAGTGAGGAAGTGATTACCCTCCCCTTATGTAGGACTTACAAGTCAGTGTCTAGAGTCAGACGTCTGTCAGGGAACACAGGAACCTATGTACCATACAGAGTGAACACCTGCAAGTATGAGAGTGAGGAAGTGATTACCCTCCCCTTATGTAGGACTTACAAGACAGTGTCTAGAGTCAGACGTCTGTCAGGGAACACAGAAACCTATGTACAGACAGAGTGAACACCTGCAAGCATGAGAGTGAGGAAGTGATTACCCTCCCCTTATGTAGGACTTACAAGTCAGTGTCTAGATTCAGACGTCTGTCAGGGAACACAGAAACCTATGTACAGACAGAGTGAACACCTGCAAGCATGAGAGTGAGGAAGTGATTACCCTCCCCTTATGTAGGACTTACAAGTCAGTGTCTAGAGTCAGACGTCTGTCAGGGAACACAGAAACCTATGTACAGACAGAGTGAACACCTGCAAGCATGAGAGTGAGGAAGTGATTACCCTCCCCTTATGTAGGACTTACAAGTCAGTGTCTAGAGTCAGACGTCTGTCAGGGAACACAGGAACCTATGTACCAGACAGAGTGAACACCTGCAAGTATGAGAGTGAGGAAGTGATTACCCTCCCCTTATGTAGGACTTACAAGACAGTGTCTAGAGTCAGACGTCTGTCGGGGAACACAGGAACCTATGTACCAGAGTGAACACCTGCAAGTATGAGAGTGAGGAAGTGATTACCCTCCCCTTATGTAGGACTTACAAGTCAGTGTCTAGAGTCAGACGTCTGTCAGGGAACACAGGAACCTATGTACCAGACAGAGTGAACACCTGCAAGTATGAGAGTGAGGAAGTGATTACCCTCCCCTTATGTAGGACTTACAAGACAGTGTCTAGAGTCAGACGTCTGTCAGGGAACACAGGAACCTATGTACCAGAGTGAACACCTGCAAGTATGAGAGTGAGGAAGTGATTACCCTCCCCTTATGTAGGACTTACAAGTCAGTGTCTAGAGTCAGACGTCTGTCAGGGAACACAGGAACCTATGTACCAGACAGAGTGAACACCTGCAAGTATGAGAGTGAGGAAGTGATTACCCTCCCCTTATGTAGGACTTACAAGACAGTGTCTAGAGTCAGACGTCTGTCAGGGAACACAGGAACCTATGTACCAGACAGAGTGAACACCTGCAAGTATGAGAGTGAGGAAGTGATTACCCTCCCCTTATGTAGGACTTACAAGACAGTGTCTAGAGTCAGACGTCTGTCAGGGAACACAGGAACCTATGTACCAGAGTGAACACCTGCAAGTATGAGAGTGAGGAAGTGATTACCCTCCCCTTATGTAGGACTTACAAGTCAGTGTCTAGAGTCAGACGTCTGTCAGGGAACACAGGAACCTATGTACCAGACAGAGTGAACACCTGCAAGTATGAGAGTGAGGAAGTGATTACCCTCCCCTTATGTAGGACTTACAAGACAGTGTCTAGAGTCAGACGTCTGTCAGGGAACACAGGAACCTATGTACCAGACAGAGTGAACACCTGCAAGTATGAGAGTGAGGAAGTGATTACCCTCCCCTTATGTAGGACTTACAAGACAGTGTCTAGAGTCAGACGTCTGTCAGGGAACACAGGAACCTATGTACCAGACAGAGTGAACACCTGCAAGCATGAGAGTGAGGAAGTGATTACCCTCCCCTTATGTAGGACGTACATCCCCTAAGACATACGGACCCTAATACTGGAAGTGTATATATCTGGTGACAGCTGAGTATGGAGTTTTTTGGTGGAATATAAAGCAGATAGAGGTTCTTTAAGGGTATATCTGGCTGTGTGTGTTTGTTCTGCTGTTCCCCTAATGAGCCTTTTACCAATAATGGCAGTTTTGCACAATATCGCCCCAGTTTGTTGAGCGTAAAACCAAATATTAGAACATTGGAGTATTTACGCATCATGGAACCCGGCCGATGTGTTCAAACTGATTGAAATTGCGGCTTGAACAAATGTACAAAATAAGGACCGACCGCAGGTTCCCGCTAGGACATAGCAGAATAATTGAAAACCACAGAAGTGTAAATTATAAACCAGAAAGTACTAGAAGCGCCTCCAAATTAAGGGAGCCCTGACTGAAATATTATCGAAAAATTATCAAATTGGCGATTGTTCCCCAGATCTTCAGTCATTGGTTGGGAAGTAAAATGTTTTAGAATTCGCCATTTTTTAAAGGTATAGTGCAGACTTTGTATGTTAAGCGTGTTATACTTAAATGTCATACAGAATTTGTGTGTAAATAATTTGTTGTAGAATGAACCATTTCAGAGGTACTCCTTGTTATTTTTGTGAGTTTTGGAATACTTAAATTTTTGTGATAATTTTCTTATATTTTAGGAGTGCAAAGAGAACGGAATCTCAACTGTTTAAAACATGTGACTATCGCTCAAAGTCTACTGTATTCAAATATTCCCCTTGTACCTACGCGGAAATAAGCAATAAGATAATTTGTACAAATGTTTATCTCAACTAACATGAAGAAGATATAGGAATAAGAGTTTGAAAGAATGGTTAGTACAAGAGTAGAGAAAGTCATGTGAGTGTAAGATATAAGATTTTTTGAATATTTGACCGTGTAATGAAACCATTTATGCAAATCTTTAGCTCATTTAATTTGAAGCAGATGAAGGGAGGTTAGTAAGCAGAGAAGATCATGTGAACGTAACTTGTGAGATTTGTGTTAAGGACTGCTTGGACCAGATGAGACTTTAAGTGGAAATGCAGCGCCGACCTATTGTCAAAGCGGGACAAAAGAAGGTCGGCAATAAATATATCGATTAAAGGGCCACACCTGAGGTGCGACTTGCAGTTGGTACCCCTGTATGTCTGCGCATTCAGCACTGCGACTGTCTAATAAATACTAACATTATCAGTATATATAGCTGAACTTTGTGTACTAGGCATAATAAGTAGAGCAAGTATTGTATTCCATCTAAAACTTCGATGTCGAGATTTCAGCGGAAATATATGTTTTGAGGCCCCAATAATCCGAAGAAAAGAAAAGAAATATTTTTAGGAAAATGTCTGTGTGTGTGTTATCTCACAAAATAAGGACTCGTACGATAAATACTGTAAAGTAACTAACAGATATGTTTGTATTTCAGCCAGAGTTGATTGGGCGACACGGATATCCGGTACAGAGTCACCAAGTGCTCACTGAGGACGGATATTACCTCACCTTACACAGGATCCCCTACAGCCGAGTTGTCCCAGAGGAAGAAGACTCTAGGAAGCCTGTTGTGTTTCTTCAACATGGAGTTCTGGCCAGTTCCCTGGACTGGGTCCTCACAGGGCCAGAGATTGCACTCGGTGCGTACCTACACACAGGCACAGGGCAGCTATAGGAGCATAGGTGGAAGGAAACACAGTGGCGGCACAGTTATACAGTAGGCTTTGAGCGATAGTCAAATCTTTTAAATCTTTCAAATTCCGTTCTCTTTGCACACTTAACATATCAAAAAAATGAACAACGATGATCCATTTCAGGAAAGTGTTAAGTTTTCCGAAACTCACACACATAACAAGGAATATCTCCGAAATGGTTCGCTCTACAAGAAAATTTATTGAGATATATATTGTGTATTTTAGCAAGATCTACATTTTTGGTATAGTATGATTTGGTCTATATCGGTTTACCAGTTATGCAAAAGTCTTACAGAGTAAATACGACTACAGGGGCTATAGCCAGAAAATTCAAGATATACATTTCATTTGTCATTAAATTATCTAAAAAATATGAGATTTTAATCAAAATCGTTAGAGCCATTTTCAAGAAAATCACAATTTTTGAAAAATTTTCCATGTAAAGGGTAGTTAAGGGTGGGGCTATTTTCTTCAAAATCTTCGTGTCGCATCCTTGAAAGACACTAAACTTAAATACTTATTTTGGTCTTTAACCTACTTTTCATTTTTGAGTTATGTTGTCCACAGTCTGACAGACACCCACACGGACCTTTTTCTAAAAATGTTTTTTTTTTTTATTCGGGGGCCACAAAACATATATTTCCGGTGAAATCTCGACATCGAATTTTTGGGTGGAATACAATACTTCCCCTACTTACCAGTAGAGAAAGTAAAAAAGAGTAACATTTTCTGAGGTAATATAATTAATTATAAGTAACGTCTACGAACATACATTATAATATCCTGGTGTATAAATATAAACATTTTATGTTTAATGAGATGAACTCATGAAGCAGAACTCTAATTAATCTGGCACGTTTTCCAGAGAAGTGGTACATGATGCAGAACTGTTAGTATGTCAAATAAAAATGAATTAAACTCATTCTAAAGCAAACAAGACTTGAAGCTTAAGCTAATATTTACGTTATGAAAGCAGAACAGCATTTGGCGACAATAAACAAACGCTACTAGAATAAAATTACGATTTAAAAAACACTATTCATGTTGTTTGTTTGTCAACAAGAGGTGAGGATTTTCATTCCAGGTCGTTTTCATTAATGAACAGATAGATGCATTTAGAACAGCTGCAAGTTGTATTTAACCTAGTTGATACGAGCGGATTGTACACTGCCGGGCATAAAATGTGCAGTGTTTTGTCTCCCGTACGTTCCCGTCTTCAGAGTGACTAGTTCCAACTAACAGTTGTTAACGCCTTCCGAACTTACGCACATGCGCAATCGAGCATGCACTCAGAACTAGTTTTGTCATGTTGCAATCCTACTTAGGTACTGCGCATGCCACAACTGATCATGTTGGAACAAACCAATCATCGTGTCGTGTTACTGGGTCCAGCAAGAGCTGAGTGAGCAATCACAGTTACAATATCCGGCAACAGATGGCGGGAGGAACGGTAGATACACCTGGTCTCGTAAAAAAGCCACGTTTTAGCTTTATCTGCCAATTCTTATTGTGTATTATTGCAAATATTACTTGAAATAAAGCATTATATTGGATTAACCAATTCTATGTTATAAGAAATGATTTAACTTTATCCTTAGTATCACAATCACGTACACTTTTACAGTAAACACTATGCAATATTATAGTTTTGCACTTACATGAGTTTTTCTACTCTTGTTTGGAATAACCTACTGAGCTAGCTCAGTAAGCCAAAGAACGTAAGTTCTGTAGTCCACTAGGACTACACTTAGGCACAAAGGTTATCCAAACCGCGCTTCTTAGCAGCCACCTCCTCTCACACCTAAGTCTTTCCTGGCCCTAGAAGATGCCCAGGCGTCATTCTACGGCCAAACCTCCTAAACCCCCTGATCCCCAATCTTCCCGCCGACGCGTCCTGACCAAGAAAAAGAATTCACCGCCGCTTACACAACATGCCTTTTCTTCAGCAAGTGATGCAGAACTTAACCACGACGAAACACATGACACACGCACTCAACAAACACCAACACAAACACCCCCACGTACACTAACACCAACAAAAAACACACGACACCGCACACACTCTGTAAGCTCCAACAGCAGCTCAGCCTCTCAAGCTCCTGACATAATTGACCATGACTCAGACACCAGCATTGAATCTACAACAAACCTCGGCAACCGCCTTAACACACTACTGACACCACGCACGACTTACATACCACCCACACCTCACGGCTACTTCACGATATACATCATCAACAGCAACCCAGACAAACAGAACACATGGCTCGTGAGGAGCTTGATGACAAAGACACAACAGAACACAGACTCACTCTACCGCGCCCAAAGACTGCAACAAAAAACTTTCGCACTGACCTTCCGCAACCAACAACAAGCAGTGACTTTCACCCAGACCATCCCCGTTCACAACTTCGGAAAGTTTGCGTACTATGCAAACTCCCCACCACAAAACCGACCCACACCCAACCCTGACACAGAACCAAACAGACCACGAAAAACCCTGACCGCCGTAGTAAAAGGAATACCCTACGATATAACTGATGACGAAATACTACAAAGCATACAAGAGACATACCCAGAAATAACACGCGCTTCCAGGATCATCAGCCAAAACAGACAGACGCAACTCGTACGAATATTCAGCACATGTATCACAACTATAAACACAATACTGAAAGAAGGCGCCATCATTGAAAAACAAATTTTCAGGGCAGAGCCTTCCAAGCACACGGATCGACACGTACCCTGCCGACAATGCCAGACATATGGACATCACGAAGAAAATTGCACCAATAAACCCATTTGCTTCCACTGTGGACACAACTCTGACACGCGACGATGCACACATCCTATCCGACATAACACCCCTTACTGCTCCACCTGCCGACAAAACGGGCACTACACCGGGCAAATAAAATGCCCGATGTATCCCAGACAACCCCCGACACAACCTGAACACACTGCCAAGACATACATCTTCCCCCACAACATCCCCACACCACCCAAACCAACACACGTGACTGACTGGCCCGAAACAAATTTCCCAAAGATCCCCGAAACTAAAACACACATGACGAAGCACGAGACAGTAAACACGTTCCAAGACGTAATATCCCAATCCGAACAACAGATAAAGTCCCTACAAGACCAACTCACAAACATACAGAAAAACATCACCAAGTACATACGCGAAATTACAAACACGACAATCACACAAATACTAAGCACATTGATACCACCAATATACGACATCACTCCAACTGCATACAGAGCACGATTCCTACAAAACCTGACTCAGACTGCACAAAAGACACTTAAAAGGGCAATAAACACGACGAGAGTTGGCAACCAGCTGGCTATCTTTATAAATGAAAACACCTAACAAAGACACACGAATGACAACACCAATCCCCATAAAAAACTAAAGCACACAGTAAATACAAACACACTGACATACACATAACAAAACACATAACACACAACACAGACAAAAACTAACCGAGAGCCGTTGCAGCAACACATAAACACAACCACACAATACAACAAAAACAAAATCTTTTCTTTTTTCTCGGAGGGCAGAAGCCATCACCCCACACACAGACACGAACACGTCAACCCACACAACCACACCTACAAACACGCAAAATCAAAATTATCATTACGCACCCCAGATTGATCTCTCCGCCCCGTACCCAGTTTCAAAAAATCTAAATACGCGGCTGAAGAGGGACTATCCCTAAAACAGCCAGGGCATGTTTTCACAACATGCCCAAATAACGTTTTTCATTCATTCATTCATTCTACTCTTGTACTAATCATTCTTACAAACCCTTTTTGCTATATTTTCTTCATGTTAGTTGAGATAAACATTTGTACAAATTATCGTATTGCTTATTTCCTTGTAGGTATAAGGGCAATATGGGAATACAGAAGACCTTGGGCGATAGTCAAATTTTTAAAGCTCTGAGATTCCGTACTCTTTGTATTGTTACGACATAAAAAACTGAATAACGATGATTGACAAACATATAAGTTCTCCAAAACTCAGTGAAATAAGAATGGTTCACTCTACAAACAAAAGTTATTAGGACATAAATTCTGTTTTAGCTAGATCTATATTTTTTGTATAGTAAGATTTGGTCTACATGTTACGGTTTACCAGTTATGCAAAAGTCATCCACAGTCACGGACTTTTTTCTAAAAATGTTTTTGTTTATTGAGGGGGCCTCAAAAGTGTTCAATGCTTTCACAGATTCTTGCTATATTTATACTGAAATTAAAATTCCTGTTGAACATGTTTGCGTATTACGTTATGATACAGTTTCTGCTCCGCAATGAACCACTGCTCCCCACACACATGGACAAGTCCAACACAGAATAGCCTTTCGTTCTAAGTGCAACAGAAAATATGCGAAACTTTTTAAGCGTGCTGTAAGGACTCCATTGGAGTAATGTGTTAATTTTGCAAATGAGAATTCTTAATTTCCTGAACTGTGCCTTACTTATTTCAAATTAACTAGTAAACGAGTTTTGGTTCATAACGATCCAGCAATGCATGCTGGGATATTACGAACTACGACCACTAGGTAATTGATTAATTAATGAAACTTCCTCCCTGAAGCAGCAAAACCCCAAGGCATGATAGATTCTCCTCTATTACCCACTAAATTAGACATTTCGATTTGTAATGTTACTTTTTGTAAACTTTATTTTAACATCATTTACAAGCATTTCAGGACCATATTTTATTGTTTATTTCCTTGTAGGTACAAGGGGAATATTACAATACAGTAGGCCTTGAGCGGTAGTCAAATATTTTAAAGCTTTGAAATTCCGTTCTCTTTGCACGCTTAACATATAAAAAATGAACAACGATGTTCCATTTCATGAAAGTTTTAGGTTTCCGAAACTGACACAAACAACAAGGAATATCTCCGAAATGGTTTACTGTACAAGAAAATTTATTCAGACATAAATTGTGTATTTTAGCGAGACCTACATTTTATGTATAGTAAGATTTTATCTATCTCTTACAGTTTATCCTTTATTCAAAAGTCGTCCAGAGTAAATACGACTACAGGTGCTATAGCCAGAAAATTCAAGATATACATATAATTTGTCATACAAATATCTTAAACATATGGCATTTTAATCAAAATCGTTTGCGCAATTTTCAAGAAAATCAAAATTTTCCATGTAAAGGGTAGTTTAGGGTGGAGCTATTTTCTTCAAAATCTTCGTGTCTCATCCTTGAAAGACATTAAACTTAAATACCTACTTTGGTTTTTAACCGACTTTTCGTTTTTGAGCTATGCTGTCCACAGATACACAGACACACACAGGGACCTTTTTCTAAAAATGCTTTTTCGGATTTATGGGTCTCAAAACATATATTTCCGGTGAAATTTCGCCATCGAATTTCCTCTACTTTACTATACGTAGTAGAGAAAGTAATATAGGATAGAATAATCGATACTGCAGACTCTAAGGTTAAAAGGAAGAGTTTGCTAATTCATTTAGTTAGTATAATTATTGGAGAATGTACAAATTATAAGATGAAATACCTTCCTTTAAGTGTTGCATGAATGTGGCACTGTGTAGCAAGAAGAAGGTGGAATATGACAAAGTGAGGTTATGAAAGCTGAGCGGTAAAGCGAATATTTAATGTACCACGTCACGTGTGCGACGTGACGCTAGTCATGGGACTCAACTTGTATGCGGAATATTAATGATTGCCTTTATATTTTAATGTGCTATTTCACTTTGAGCGTTCTACAACCGACTATCGACCTGCACATATCAAACAAATACTCACAATTGTTATGTAATATCGCTGTTACTTCTCTACGACCTGTCGAGGGATTCCTTCCTAAAATTTAATATCAAATTTACGTTCCGAGGCTCCTGGAACCAAAAAAGTTTTTTTTTTTCTTCCTTTTCTGTTACAGTGGGTAGATGGTATTTCACTCAAAAATTCAATTGCAGATTTTATCGGAAATAAAAGTTTTGAATCTCCCTTTGTAAAACAATCTGATGTGTTACACTCACATGACTTTCTCTACTCTTGTACTAACTATTCTTACAAACTCTTATTCCTATATTTTCTTCGTGTTAGTTCAGACAAACATTTGTACAAATTATCTTATTGCTTATTTTCTTGTATTTCCCTGAACTACAAGAGTAGTTTATACAAGAGTGAGTAGAGAAAGTCATGTGATTACAACACATAATCGTAAGGTTTGATACTCCATGAATGTATTCATACTTCGGAGTATTACAGTGTATGAAATTTTCGTCTGTATTAACGATAGTTCATCTGTATGTGCAGTGGCACAGTCTTGCTGGAAATATCCAGACATTTAATAACGTTCGCTCGTTTAAAGAATGGCATCCACACACATTCACGTTACGCTGTATCCGCTAAAAATATTATCCGTGTTACGCGTTTATCGCGCACCATAGCCGATTTTATCGTCGTGTAATGATGTTTCCTGGTTTAAATCGGGATTATCAAAGCTCTATGAATGTAGCCAGAGAACAGTATTAAATTGGGTTTAATATCCTGTCATTAACATTTTTCAAAATCCCCTTTAAAGCATTTACCCAAATCTTGCTATTACATGGTAGCGGTCGTGGGCAATAGTTTTTCAAACTGGCTAGCTCGCCGCTAGAATTCACTGCGGTTTACTGTGAATGACGTCACGGATATTATTGTAACAAAACAACAAAGCAGTCCCGTTAATTTTATTATCCTCTAAAATTTTATTACGGATATACACTTTTCTTCTTGTAGTTAATACAGTCTAGTCTATCACTACAAACAACTGTGCTTTTCATAACCTTGCTCTGTCCTTTCAGAGTCTTTCTACACTTTCTCTGTCTCTTATACACTTAACTAAGGTGTTACAATCACTCGCGATGACCGGCATAGCTTCTGGGACGAGACACACACACACACACACACACACACACACACACACACACACACACACACACACACACACACAGGCTGAGGTTCGCCCTTATATTTTTACTGCTTATCCACCCCCAGTAGCTTAACCACAGATAGGGCATTAGGTGTGCGTTTAAGAATGAAGCTTAATGCCCCTTGACAGTTGTCTCATTGGACACTCTCTCATGTCCTTTTGAACTGGGGATGACGTCATACGAACTTACTCCACATACACGCCCCGCCATGATTCAGCTAGAAGTCTCGCAAACGTTCTCAATTCCTTTTGTTTCTGCCGCCTCGTTGTACTATAACATACTCTATCTGAAAATCTTTAAAAATCACATTTTCCTCGCAGCATCTGTTTAATACGTTCAACAAATATTTATTACAGTTGGTAAATATTTTGCAAGGCGTTATAAAAGTGCTCTAGTAAATTCAGAAAAAATGTGATAAGTGCTGGTACGTAAAGAAGACTCCCAGTTGCGCACGGAGGCCATACGTTCAACAATTTACGACGCTTTCTGGTGCGCGGGTGCTTTTTCACACTTTCCACAAGATTACTTCGCTTGTTTCTTCCTCCATATGGCCAGGGGACGGGCGATTTGTTACACGTCATATGGTGACGTTCCTCATTGTTGGAGATATTACCTCTACAGATTTCATAATAAAAGCCAAAGTCGGGATTGAACTTGCGGCGACCAAACACTACGTATTTCTAATGCTGATTCAGTTACAGTGTCTCTCTCTCTCTCACTCTGCCACAAATCCCCTCATCGTCCTATAATTTATAACACTGTACACAAGCAGAGACTAATCCGCGGATTTTTCATGCTTCCAGACGAGAGCAAAGAAAAGGTTAAGAAGGAAAAACGGCCTTGGTGCAGCAAATAACGTCACAATGGACAAAAATGTGACCTTAAAAGTTTGATGTTTCTTCGCTCTTGCAAGAACTATTGTAAGGGTTAGGTTATATACCGCTCGGCTGACTCTGAATAAAGAAAAGGACACAATTTTGACCAATTTTCGCACATGTTTAACCTTGCAATATTTTGGAAGCTTACATTTATCCCCCCCACCCCCCCCCCCCCCCGCCCCCGGCACACAATCAATGAGGCTTTGGCAAAAGGTGGTCTGATTGAAACAAGCACGCTGCAGGCAATTGTTGGGGCATTACCGAAGAGAAGAAATAATCGATCGGAATTATCGGAAGCTACATTTGCAGAGAGTAGGTACACAAGGCGAGCGGCGGGCGGGCGGGCGGGCGGGCGGGCGGGCGGTCCCTAGGGTGACTGTTGCCACTTGTTATAGTCAACACCATGCCATAGGTAATCAACACAGCTATGCGATCATAGTAAACAAACAATGGCCCAGTGAAGATGATTCTTGTGTTTGCCGATTCCATTTATGCTCAGATTCCTACTACCTAAAATGGCGGCTCCACATTGAATGAATGATCTGCACGCTGCTTGTAATCCGAGTTCAAAACGTGTATGTGCGTGCGTGCTTCTGTTTTCCAATCTAATTAGTTTGAAAGAAGGGTTTATGCTCTCTGTAGGTAGGTACAGGTCAGAATTGTAAATGTGCCTTTGTTATCGCTAACTGGAGCTTATCGTATCTTCACATGTTCCTTTCCTATAAAACCACCAATCATACGATAATGAAACTTGTACTAATTATTCTTACAAACTCTTATTCCTATATCTTCTTCATGTTAGTTAAGATAAACATTTGTACAAATTATCCTATTGCTTATTTCCTTGTAGGTACAAGGGGAATATTAGAATACAGTAGACGTTGTACGATAGTCAAATCTCGTAAAGCTTTGAGATTATGTTGTCTTTGCACACTTAACATGTAAAAAAATGAACAACGATGATCCATTTCACGAAAGTTCTAAGTTTAAGTTTTCCGAAACACACACATAACAAAGGATATCTCCGAATTGGTTCACCCTACAAAAAAATTTAGTGAGACATAAATTGTGTATTTTAGCAAGATCTAAATTTTTTGTATAGTACGATTTGGTCTATCTCTAACGGTTTACCAGTTATGCAAAAGTCCTCCAGAGTAAATACGACTACAGGGGCTATAGCCAGAAAATTCAAGATATACATTTCATTTGTCATCAAAATATGTCAAACATATGACCTTTTAATCAAAACCGTTAGAGCCATTTTCAAGAAAATCAAAATTTTCGAAAAATTTTCCATGTAAAGGTTCGTTTAGCGTGGAGCTATTTTCTTCAAAATCTTCGTGTCGCGTCGTTAAAAGACATTAAACGTAAATACTAACTTTGGTTTTTAACCGACTTTTCGTTTTTGAGTTATGCTGTCCACAGACTGACAGACACACATGTGCGCGCGGACGTTATTCTAAAAATGCTTTTTTTTTTTTTTTTTTTTTTTTTTTTTTTTTTTTTTAAATTCAGGGGCCTCAAAACATATATTTCTGGTGAAATCTCGACATCAAATTTTTGGTTGGAATAGAATACTTTGTGTACTTATTGTACGTAGTAGAGAAAGTAAAAAAGGGCCGACCTAAAGTAACATGAAAAAATGGAATTTGAGACACTATAAGACACGACAGTGAGCAAAGACAGAGAGAGACAGAGAGAGAGATGAATTCTCCCATGTGCGATTGTATATATGTATTCATAAGAGATTGATGAAGTTCCCCTTGGCATGAATATTAGAGTTTTAAATTATTATGCTGTTGGTGGTGCTGCAAGTGCCAAGGTGTTCTTATCTGCTAGGTAGGCGTGCAGGTGGACTGCCTTTCGATGAGAAATCTCATAATGCAACTCAAGTCAACAGACAAAAGGATATTAGTCTGTCAGTAGGCGGGCGGGCGGGCGTGCCTTTCACCAGAGCAATATTTGAAACAGTGTCTGTCTGTCTGCCTCTCTCAAGCGTCTTTCTAATGAGAAACAGCAAAAATGTTCCATGTCACTTTAAAGGAGAGGTTAAGGAACTGTGGTAAAGAAAATCTCTACACGTGAATTATTCCTAGGCTATTCATCCGATTGCGATAAAACCTTAGTAACTTGTGCACTTTCTAAGTAAGGTTTGTCAGTTGGTGAAACCATTTTGTGTATATATAAACCATTTCGGAGATATTCCTTGTTATGTGTGTGAGTTTCGGAAAACATAACCTTCGTGAAAGGGATCATCGTTGTTCATTTTTTTACATGTTAAGTGTGCAAAGACAACATAATCTCAAAGCTTTACGAGATTTGACTATCGTACAACGTCTACTGTATTCTAATATTCCCCTTGTACCTAGTCATGTGAGTGCAACACATCAGATTTTTGAGATAGGAATCAACGTATTATATTCACACGGATTTCTCCACTCACTTTTGTACATTCACATGCTATTTCTGCTCACTCTTCAACATCAATGTGTACAATGTTTTATAATATTAATGTAACGTATTACATTCACACGGTTTTCTGCACTAGCGTAATAATTATTGGCAAGCCAATTAGATATAGTTATACCCTTTTCCTTAAGATATGGAAATACAGAGGTGGCCATATTTGCAACACCTACCTTAGTTTTGTGTTTCGCGTGGTGTTTTCTCGGCGAAGTGAGGAAAGCATATTATCATCATCATCGCGTACCCCAGAAGGAAGCAACACGTTCGGAGGCCGGTAAATAATGTAAGCGGCGCTTAAGGGAGGGAGGGAGGGGGAAGATCTCAGGGGTGCGGATTGAGACGTCGGCTTGAGGAAGCTATCAAAGAAAAACCACGTAGCTTCCTAGATTAGATCAGTTAGTTAATCATATTCCGCTCACGAGGTGTAAGCATTGCACGTTAATGGGTGCAGAGAAAGGCGTGATTCGCATCGCCAATGTATCACCAGCTTAAATATATCGCCTGCCTGCCTGCCTACCTGCCTGTCTGCCTGTCTGCCTGCCTGCCTACCTGCCTGCCTGCCTGCCTGCCTGTCTGCCTGCCTGTCTACCTGCCTGCCTGCCTGTCTGCCTGCCTGCCTGTCTACCTGCCTGTCTGCCTGTCTGCCTGTCTGTCTGTCTGCCTGCCTGCCTGCCTGCCTGCCTGCCTGCCTGTCTGCCTGCCTGCCTGCCTGCCTGTCTACCTGCCTGCCTGTCTGCCTGCCTGTCTACCTGCCTGCCTGCCTGCCTGTCTGCCTGCCTGCCTGCCTGCCTGTCTGCCTGCCTGTCTACCTGCCTGCCTGTCTACCTGCCTGCCCGTCTGTCTGCCTGTCTGCCTGCCTGCCTGCCTGTCTGCCTGCCTGCCTGCCTGCCTGCCTACCTGCCTGTCTGTCTGCCTGCCTGTCTACCTGCCTGCCTGCCTGTCTGTCTGCCTGCCTGCCTGCCTGTCTACCTGCCTGCCTGCCTGCCTGTCTGCCTGTCTGCCTGCCTGCCTGCCTGCCTGCCTGCCTGCCTGCCTGCCTGTCTGCCTGTCTGCCTACCTGCCTGCCTGCCTGTCTGCCTGCCTGTCTGCCTACCTGCCTGCCTGTCTGTCTGCCTGCCTGTCTGCCTGTCTGTCTGCCTGCCTGCCTGCCTGTCTGCCTGTCTGTCTGCACCACAGTCCTGGCTTCGAGTCTGAACAACCCACATGTTCACAATCATGCGATTTATCCTTTTATTATATCAGTACCTGGGCTACCGAACCTCCCTCTCAGTTTTTAGTTTCACTGCCACGTATAGTAAGTAGAGCAACTTTTGTATTACAACCAAAAATTTCATGTCAAGATTTCACCGGAAAAGTGTATCTTTCTCAGAATAACTCAAAAACGAAAACTCGGTTAAAAATCAATACTGCTATTGAAGTTCCATATATTTTAAGGATATAACACAAAGATTTTGAAGAAAATAGCCCCACCCTAAACTGCCCCTTTTTAGCTATAGCCCATGTAGTCCTGTTTACTCTGGATGACTTTTGCATAACTCGTAAGCCGTAAGAGATAGACCAAATCTTACTACACAGAAATGTAAATCTTCCTAAAACGCACAGTTTATGCCCGAATAAATTTTTTGTGGAATGAACCATTTCGGAGATATTTCTTGTTATGTGTCTCAGTTTTGGAATACTTAAACGTTCGTCAAATCGAAAATCGAAAAGAGAACGAAGTTTCAAACCTTTAAAACATTTGACTATCACTCAGTTTACTGTTTTCTAATATTCCCCTTGTACCTACAAGGAAATAAACAATAAGAAAATGTGTACAAATGTTTATCTCAACTAACACGAAGAAGATATAGGAATAAGAGTTTGTAAGAATGGTTAGTACAAGAGTAGAGAAAGTCATGTGAGTGCAACATATCAAATTTTTGTGTCACAGTTTCACAACAGGTGTATTTCTATTTGCAGGTTTCAAGTTGTCCGACGCTGGCTACGATGTTTGGATGGGAAACCTAAGGGGAAATGATTACTCGTCGAAACACGTCAATTTCAGCACTACTCAACCAGAATATTGGGAATACAGGTAAGAGGACTTCTGAAATGCTTTAGCATATTATTGGAAACAACAAATCCGCTTACAATAAAACCATAGCCTCAGAAAATACCTACTCGTATTCGAGAGGTGCCGGGTTCAAAACCCCGGGACCGAACAAACCGGCCGTAGTGTTTTCTACTGCTCTCCTGGTTAGCTAGGTGAATGCTGCGTTGGGTACTTTTATCCCTGATTTTTTTTTCTAGTATCTCTTTCGTTAGCACAATTTGTTTCTTCCTCACCGCGACACCAGGCACTGGGGTGATCACCCATCCTGGGTTTGCTGTGATCCAGAGATTGATTACTCATTGACAGGCATTGACTTGTAAGTCTGTGGGAGCGTAAGTCCTATAAAAAGGAGAGTAATATTTCCTTCTCTTTTTAAAACATTAATCTGAAGAGCGAAAAGCAAACAATGTTCTAAAGTTTTAGCATGGAAATTATATAAAAGCAAGAGATACCGGGCCACTAGACGCCTATATTGTTATTTTTTATTTAGAACGGCATGATCGCGTCTTATCTGTTTAACCCATAACAATATGGGTAAAGAACTTTGAGAAGCTGAAAAAGGAACCTAGGCAGCACAAAACCGGAAGAATCTTGATGTGAACACAAGTCTAATGAAAGTAGAATGAACTTATCCGGAAGAATATTGCACTTCGAGCGATTAAAGCTCACAGTTTGTCTTCCGAAGCCCGGCATCAAGATTTCCTCACGCTAAAATACAGCATAGGTCGTGGGCACGTGGCTAAACGTATATTGATACTTGATAAACGTCACTCTGTGACGTATGACTCGTCATGCCACGTGTGATTGGTGTTTCGTTTCCTGCATTGCGAGTAAGAGTAAGTACCTTGTGGCTGCCGAAAGAGCAACAGGTGTGAATTATTTGGTGAATTATTTTCAGTCCTGAATTTAATTCAAGTGCCATTACTTTGGGTTTTCATGTGATTCGGCAGTTCAGTTTTAAAAATATGATGTGTTGCACTCACATGTCTTTCTCTATTCTTGTACTAACAAATCTTACAAACTCTTATTCCTATATCTTCTTCGTGTTAGTTGGTATAAACATTTGTACAAATTATCTTATTCTTTATTTACTTGTAGGTACAACGGAAATATAGAAATACAGTAGGCTTTGAGCGATAGTCAAAACTTTTAAAGCTTTCAAACTCCGTTCTCTTTGCACGGCTAACACATAAAGAAATAAATAACCACGTATGACTTGACGAAAGTTTAAGTTTTACAGAACTCATGTGTTGTATGGTAACCATGTTGAAGCATTATTATCGTTCGAAAGCATGTTACTTTAACACTGTGACATTTGAGGTTAGAAATATTTCTTTTATTATGTACGTTGGCAGTACTGCTTTTTGGTGTAATGTATACTGTAATGTGGGTCATATTGAAGTCTTGGGAACTGCCGATAAGTCCTAGACAAGATGGAAGGTAACTATCATGGACAAAGATGAACTGCGTGGTTTTTGTGGTACGATGGAGTCAAAAGGGTGTGAAAAATATGTTTGTACATTGAGATTTGACACAGAACCAGAATGGTTCCTGACGTAGTAATGAGGTTCCCAGGAAGATGGCAGCAGTGTATCAACATTGCTGATGTCTATATTGAGACATCCCATGTATATTAAATAACTTTTATTAATAAATAAGGTTTAAAGACTATTATTGTAAATTATTTGGGAACCCCTAACGTAAAATCGCATTGTGTTAGAGATTATATTTTTTGAAAAATTCAAGCGTGGTATGTATATATTCAAATCTTACGGTCAAACAATGGTTTGTATAAGTAATGTTAGCATTTGGATATGAACGTCAATGAAAAGCAGGCTTTGAAACAAACTTTTGAACTGGTTACATAAACAAAGTGTGTTTACGTAATTTAAGATAAACTGTAAGTCTATTTGAAGTGGAAACGAACTGGGAAAACAGTATGTTGTAAAATTAAAACAGTTTGTATGTACTTAATTCACAGCAAGTAATATTTTCTGTACACTGGTGCTGTTTTTACAATACTATTAATGGAATTGGCTGTGCTATGAGACTCGTTTTCTATCTACAAGGTCGTGGTAACAGATGGAATGCATATATCAATGTTTCTTTATCACAATGTATTTATTTATTAACACTTCGATATTTTACACTCTCAGCACCATATTAAATACTTAAAAACCTTTACACTTTTTTAATTTAGTAGAATTTAGGCTGGAAAAAAGTTTGTTGAAAGTTCCATTTTCACATGCTACCTAAACACGTCTTATCACCTTGAACATATAGACGCTACTGAACTATTTCTTGGCGTCCTTTTGACGAGACACACCGCCATTTTCGTCTTCATCCGCCGTATTCATCCGCGCAAATAGTTCTTTCTCGTTAGGGAAGTGATCCCAATTATCGTCTCCTATTTATATTATGGAACACAAACAATTCTAATATTTATACACTTTTAACAAACATTTACATGAACGATTTTCTATTGGGGTCTTCTAATATTCTGTCTCAACACAAAATGATATTTCATAGAAAATCAACAAAGGTATAGCTTTAACCTTAAATGTAGCCTTAGGCGTCCTAAATTCCATAGTCTATATAATATTGTTAAGGTTTTATATTAATTTTATACTTTAGTAGATGAGAAAATTATGTTGAAAGAAATAACAAAATTAATCGGCACAATTTAGATCGTCACTTTTATCCCTACAAGTATAATATGGTTTATTTATTTTCCTCGACAAGATGGAACTATACTACGCCGAACCGAAGTGCAGCACAAAATATAGTACCTTAAATATCTGTGAGTTTTAAAGCTGTATGATAACCCTGGTGAAGAATACTCGTATGTAACGCTATTCCTAAATATCGCATCATAAACACGAGGTATGAGTCCACGTGACGTTTGTTTGTGTCAGTCGCAGCTGATACGAACACCAGCTTATCGCGGAGGGATACAAGGTCTGGATGTAAGGCTGAACGGAGTAGAGTATTTCGCGTACTTCCTACATCTAGTAGAGAAAGTGAAACTGATTTTAAGTATAGTTCTTTCTTTACAGAAAATAAAATGATATGGTGAAAATTAATAAATAAAAGTTCAATATATTTTGTTCTTATAGGAGCGATACAATATCTGCATTTTGCTGGCAGTGTTCCAGTGCGGTTTTAATTGGCACTCCTCCCGTTCGTTCATAACAATAAGCGAGGAGAGTTATAAGTCACGAATAATTGAATTATTTGCTTTTCCGTTCCAGGACAACAGAATGAAAGGGATCCATGTTCTTGGTTCATTTGCATCATGGGTCTGAACCTCTCGGCAGACACCTACACACAAGTACTTTACATAACTTAGCATTCGGCCCAGCCCCAGCCGCAGTCGCAGCCGTGGATATAGATATTCCTCATTCATTCATTGACGAGTTAAAGCGCACGACATTACCCAACATATTTTATAAAACACTCTTCACGTCCCTCCTTTAATAATACTCCTTTATAGTTTCATTTTACTTTCATGTGTATCACTTTAATAACTTAAGGGTACTAAAAAACTAAACCCCAGCGCAACAGCCTACAAAGGGCCAAGGCTTGCCGCCCAGCCGCTGCGACCCCAGCCTTCTCAACCAAGAGCCGCTACTTCCCCATCAAGCAGCTTCTAAATTGGACCTAACAAGGCTGAGTGCACCCCGTGCCAGACCTCCAAGCGAAGGAAAGATCCCCATGCTGCTTTCTAAAGTATTGAAGTTAGAGACTTAATTTTTTGCGCAGTCATTTCCATCAACTAAACAAATTCATTTCAATATCTAATCACATTCTTAATATATGAATTTATATCAGTTTTATTGGCTATAAGCAAAGTCCAACACGTGTTGAACTACAAATCTTATTTTTTTAAATTAATCTATCACCTTTGCAACAAATTAATGGAGCCCATTATTATATTACTTATTTTTAAAACAATTTATAACCAATATCAAAATTCCTATCGGATATTTTAGTACCCAAATTCTGAATATGTTGAAAAAAAGGTTTTAGATCTGTAGCTAGATATTTTGGGGGGAAGATTGATTTTGAATAACAAAAATTGTTTCCGGGAAAAATGAGTTTAAAGTTAAAATGGAAGGCCCATTTATAAAGGCAGAGACAGAAGCGCACCACTTTAGAAATGGCGTCCAAAACATGTGTCCCCCCCCCCCCTCCCCCCAAGGGGATTAAAAATTTGCAGATATATTCTTTAAGGTATGGTGCATCTATTGCAAAAGAACATCCAAAAATCGATTCTTTTCACCAAATAGGCTAAAATATCACTTCGCTGTACCTTTAATAGAAGATGCAGCTTTTTGCCTAAGCTCTCTAAAATCATCGTAACTGGTAAACGACAGGTAACAGAGGCTGACTTAACTTCTTTTATAAGCAACATATATATAAAATGGACATTATTTATACCATACATCAGATTGTTTCAAGGGAAAGAATAAGAAATATTAGAGTAATTTTAAGGGTAGGCTTAGTGAGTCTGGGTAGATGTAGATACAACAGGGTGAAAAGAAACTCTGTTCACTGTGGTACAAATGTTTAACTTCTACGAGACACAAGGGTGGGGGATGTGGCCAGCATCCCTTGGGGGTGAACTTCATTTCTGGTCTTGCCTGCCAATAGGGACAGAACGTTTAACGCACCGTGCCAACTCTCGTCCATTTCCTATGTAATTATCATGGCAGGACGATCGCCTCGTTTAACAGTGAGCATGCGCAGTTTTACCTGAAAGGAATGACAAATGATGTTAGGTACCACGTTATTCCTGTGCTCCAGCTGTTATTTACAATACTGGTCCCTACTTCACTGTTCCTTCGACAGAGTTAAGCTGGTTTAAACCACTGCAGCTGGCAAATTGGTTAAAATTTGGAAAAAAGTGTAAACAATTCTTAACTTTTGGCCCTTGAAATACACCTAAACACGGTGCTGAATGCTTATTCCAATTTAAATGTTTTTCTCAATACCTTTATTTTATTTTTTTCAGTATTTATCATTACTTAAAGCGAGTAAAATTTCTTCACTGATTTACTTCTAATATACCACAAAAATACTTGAATAATTACTTAAGAGACTCACATGCCTATTTTGAAACTTTTTTTGTTAATTTATTTTTTATTAAATGTGATGCTGGGCGCGACGAACAACAAAGATCGGTCAGGGCTAAACACATACCAGGCCAGCGAGCAAACAAAGGTACCCAACGTCAGCTGAGTGTATACGTGACTAAGAATAATGAACCGCCAACAAAAGGGGCTTTGCAGAGCATTCGAGAAGTGTACGGTAGCCGGCGTGTTTGTAGAAGTTCAAGAAAGGACTGCGTGACGTCATATCCGCTATATAAGGAGGCGAGGAAACAGCAGAAGAGAGAGCTACAGACATGAGTCGATCAGTGTGTGTGTGTGTGTGTGTGTGTGTGTGTGTGTGTGTGTGTTACTGTTCTAAGAAAACACTACTGTAAAGGTATTATTAAAAAACTGAGCGTCTTTCTTTTTAGAGATTGAGAAGAGTTTTCGCGAAGAAGAGGAATTGTTCAGATAGGGAACAACTAAAAGATGGATCTAGACTGAATTCAAACAACTGAATAGAATATGAATACAAGATGGGGTTGAACGTGATGTATGCAAATACATCTTTGAGACTATAATGAGGAACTAATAAGCTTTCCAACGCGCAAACAAAGAGAATGTAATTGATATCTTGCCTTCCTCCCTCCCTCAGAAACAAAACAAGAACAGCGAGTTCATTCGTCAGCTCTTGTACCTACATTCTCCATTCATAACACTTCCAAGAAATGCTAATTAAATACATTTTCACTTTCTCTATTGCTTATCTGTATAAAGGAAGGCTAGGACTGAGGTTTTAGGTGGAAGTGATTACATTTTTACTTTCTCTACAGCGAGTATTGTATTCCACCCAAAGAGATTTCACCGGAATGTATGTTTTGAGGCCCCTTGAACCCAAAAAAGCATTGAGTTAAGGGTGTAGTGTAAGAGCGTTAGCCTACAGGATCTCTGTGTCTCGCTTTCTCCTCTCCCATTTGTTACTTTGTTTTCAGTTGGCACGAGATTGGCATGTACGACTTGCCCGCCATGTTGGACTACGTTTTGAAGGCGACAGGAGAGAGCAACCTTCACTTTGTGGGCCACTCCATGGGGGCCACTATTGCCGTCGTCCTCTTATCAGAGAAGCCTCAGTACAATGATAAGCTCAAGGTCACCGTGCTCCTGGCCCCTGTGGTGAAGTTACAACACAACACGAGCATCTTCAGGCACTCAGCGCCAATATGGAAGGCTCTTCAGGTAATATCATCTTCCTTTCACTGCACATTGTCTGTTATTACACAGTTAAACACACAAATACACACAACGCTTCTTCTAAAGGGAGGCGATTTCAGGAATAAGTAGTATTGCTGTGTGAAATGCAATATGTCCCTTTACTAGGAGAAATACTAGAGGAAATAAGAAACACAAGAAGGCTGTTCGTTCTCTTTGACAAGTTGTTCAAAGACAAACGCCTCACAAAACAATGAACTCAGAGAAAGACAACACTATTTTTGTTACAAACATCATTGTGGATATAGAGAGAGTACGAAAGAAGAAGCTCTGGCAGAGTACTTCAAATAAATATTGGTATACAATATTGTTCAAACCGAAACGAAAATCAAGAGAGGAAATAGGAGCTTCAAGTTGACAATGTGCGGCGCTGAAAACTCACAAACTCACTAACACAAAGCTAACATACATCAAAGTCACCGAAATATTTGGCTCATTCGTGCGTGAATATGTAGGTAATCAATATGAGCAACATTACAAATAGTAATACGGTTGGTACTTCCTATTAACACTGGATTATCTTCATATCTCCCTTCTCACATTCCCCAGCGCTCTATTTCCCTTCTAGTTTCTACATTTAGCTTGTGAAATATGTAACTGTTATTTTTCATAAGACCACGCTGAGATAGTTTATGTTAAAATTGGTCCCGTCCAAATACTTCCTTTCTCATTCTACAACCGGCGTTTGTTACTTCTCGAACTTCTTGGAATCCCTTTGCTGTGGCCGCGCTCATTGCTAAGATTTTGTAGTAAAATAAATCAAATGTAATGGTAATTTATTCTGCATTTTAGACACTTTTATCTGGTTGGGCAGTTTTTACAGGCTATACTTAATTTTAAGTCGTTTTTAAGAACAAATCTATTTGTCATTGGTTTCGTTGCATTATTCTTATATCGCTAGAATTAAGTTTCGAACCTCAAAATTATTGGAAATCTATTGTAAAGTTGTTAAAGATTTGCAGTCGCCCAATTAAATGGTTCAATCTATTCTTCCGAGAGTCGGTCCATGCGCACCCTTGTGCTGCGGTCTTTGTATTTGTAGGAATCCGTTATGTGTTGTACTCACACGATTTTCTCTCCATTCCTCAGTAAGCTATTCTTACAGAATGTTATTCTATCTCGTTCATGTTAAACGAGATAAAATTATTTATTACATATTTACTTATAGGTATAATGGCAATATGGGAATATTATAGTCTTAAGTGATAGTTAAATCTTAAGAGCTGTTTGCCATATGAAGGCTTTGAAATTTTGTTCTCTCTGCATGACCTCGGGAAAAACAACTATTAAGAAATATCTGTAAAAGAAAACACAGATATTTAATAAAAACCATACAAAGCTTACATCGAAACTCTAAAATCCAAATTGAACTATCAGATGGACAACACGGACCAAGGAAGAATAAACCAAAGGTGGAAATACCAACACCATGTTAACTAGGTTTACTGTTACAGGTCACGTGACCTAAATCTAACCTCTTCATGATGATGGTCTATGGAATGGTTGCATTTCTATACGTCGCCTTAACTAAATCGTGATATCTGTTAAAACGATCTGTGGTGAACAGTTAGTCTTCAAAGTAGCATTCCCACGGAACCATTCTACTTCGTCAGGTTGCCACAGAAAGAGAGAGAGCAGTGCAGGGCAACTGTACTTCTGCCTAAATAACAGCAGATGGCATTACAGTGCCATCCAGTCTAACTGATTACATTATCCGTGGATAGATGGCAGAGCATTCACTATTACCATCCAATTTTTAATTTATATATTGTTTTAGAATTACGATAGAACTTCCGGCCGTGGTGTTAAATATCCAATCCGGTATTTACTTTGCCGACTGAGCAAAACCACTATAAAACTGGATTAGAGTGTTGGTTCATAGGAATCGAACCCAAAATATCCCAAATGCGAGCCTTGAAGGTTTCCACAGAGCCATGTCAATCGGTAAAAACATTTGTGAATTCTACGCCTACTCCTACACTAAAAAAGCAATAAATTTCAAAATATATTTCTTATAAAACATACTTTCTTTACGTAATGTAGACGTATTGCACTCTACTCAAAAATTCTATTTCGAGGTTTAACCGGAAATATATGTTTTGAGACCCTGCACAGACTCCGCCCCCCCCCCCGGAAGATTCCTTGATATTTGTGTGAGTTTTGGAATATTTAAAACATTAGTCAAATGAAAGATCGTGATTAATTTTTGTTAGCCGTGCAAAGATAACGGAATCTCAAAGGTTTAAACATTTCTACTGTTGCTCAAAGTCTACTGTATTCCAACATTCCCCTTGTACCTACAAGGAAATAAGCAATAAGATAATTTGTACAAATGTTTATCTCAACTAACACGAAGAAGATATAGGAATAAGAGTTTGTAAGAATGGTTAGTACAAGAGTAGAGAAAGTCATGTGAGTGCAACACATCAGATTTTTTCTTTATTCAAATTTAAGATGTAAAAAATTAGGACTCAGTTAAACAGTTTGGGTTTTGCAAATTTCACAAAATAAACCCGAAACTTAGTATGCGTAGTAGAGAAAGTAAAAGTAGAAGGAATGGCATAATGAGAAACAAAGGAACACAAGTAATACACCAAGCTAAAAAACTCCAAGTAAAGAGAGAAACCGCAAGTTGGTTAACCTGCTCAGACAGCTGATGCTCGAAAATAAAACATACGCAGAGAAAGAGGAGCAATCATTAAAAAGAAGGCCATAGAAAAGGAAAAGTAAGGAAGAATTCACGAAAACAGAAGCAAAAGCAAATAATGAGGTACATTAAAGTAAATGAAACGATGTTAGAGGGTTGAAAGGCAGCAGTCGCGAGCTTATTTCACATGCACCCCTGAATAAAAACAACACACCCCATAATATATGCATATAACTGTAGATGCAGTTTTAATTTTTTAATAACTAGCATATCCTTCAAATCCTCTGAAATAAGTATACGCATTTTAAAAACCTTTTTCGCGCATGCGCAGTGACGTGCATAAAAAATCACTAAGAGTTTTCTTTTCCTTACGTGATTACCCTGAACATCCACGAATTTACGTATATTTGTGAGCAGAGTATCTTCAAATTGAATTGGACACCGATATTTCATATTATAAACTAGTTTTCTGTTACAACAAGAAAACGTGAAATAAATTAAATTGTTGTGTTTTGTTGGCAGTTGGACATGGTAAGCCGAACTGCACTAATCGAAATTAATATATTTTAGATAACTTTTCTAAGCAATTTAATATTTTTGGTGATACAGTATTTAAATTCATCTTTTATTTATTAAATACTCCTGATACATATAGTTCGTCTGTCTGATTCTCGCTCCGCTTGACTAGGCCAGACTTCTTATGATAGGTTATGTCAAGTCAAACATTGTTGAGGTATCTCTGGGTTGATCGTCTTGGCATTGTTTCTGTTAAAAAAGTGAAGCACGCTGTTTTACTGCAACACTTGAGAGTCCCGTGTTCAGTTCAATAGAAGGAATGAAGTAATTGTTGAAGACCTCGTGAGCGATTTGTCTGCCAGGTCAATACATAGCTCATTTCAGACAAAGTAAATAAAGGAATTTTATGGACTACGATCGTACAGTTCAGCTGTAAAAGGGAATAACAGCAGTGCTGAAGTTGCTTTCTGTTAACCTACTAACCTATTTCTCTTCCTTTCTTGCTCCGAACTTGCTGAAGCACACCAAAATAATTACCTTCTAGTAGGAACTTTCCGCTGAACATACCATCAGCTCCTTCTATATCTAACAGTAAATGTAAGGTGAGATTAACAGGCGTTTTTAGTAAAACGTTTGCATTTTTTTGGTTTATTGCCATATTAATATTTATAGTCTTCTGCGGATTTTGGTGTATAATTTATTATTATATCTTCATTCCAAGTATTTTATAAATATTTTTCAAAACTTCGCTTGTTTGGCATAAAATTGGGTTGGTGCATCAATTTACAAAAGAGAATATCATTGCAAATTCACACCAAATAACAACGAATGTCTTGGAAATAGTTCACTCTACAGAAAATTATATCGATTAAATTGTCTGTTTTTACGAGATCTACATTTTTCGTATAGAAAAACGTTCTCTGGTTTAGTAGTTGCGCAAAAGTCAGCCAGACTGCGTAGGGCTTCTGAGGGCTTTCCGAAAAAATTTAGGATACAAATTTAATTTGCCAAAAGTATCTTAAATGTATAGTATTTTAATGAAAATCACTTGAGGTATTTTTTTGATAAAATCAAAAGTTTAGAATGACGGAGATTTTCTTGAAAATCTTGTTGTGGCGTGCCTGAAAAGTGCGGAACTTGAACACCTAGTTTGGTATTTAATCGACCTTTTTGTTTTGAGCTAAAAATATATTTTTTATTCAAGGGGTCTCGAAACATGTATTGCCGGTGAAATGCTTGTGCTGGATTTATGAGTGGGATAAAATACTTTCTCTACTTTAATTAAAGATGGAGAGAATAAAAGTATGATGTATGTTTACTCAGGGTAACTAGGGCGTGAACTGCGAGGCCAGAAGATTGTTCTAGCAACATATGGAAAACTTGGTAGGGCTCGTGTATTGTGCAAGAAGAAGAGCGGTAGGGGTGCAAAGATAGGAGATGCAGCGGAAGAGGAGAAATCAGGGCCAAGTTAGAACTGAATTCACAAAGACAATGGAACCTCCTCTAACTGCCTTTATAAAAATGTAGAGTTAGTTTCGGCGACTTGATGCTTCCAGAAGTTCTGCCGACCTCTGTAGGAGCACATTCATACTTTGTATTGGTCTTGGCGTCTCTGATAAGCCATAGTACTGGAAAATTCAACTCAACAGCAATATCTTGGAAATGGTTAATGTTATGAAAAAGTTCATTTCTTATTTAATGTAGCATATGTTGACAATGACTGTCAAACATCAGATTTGCGGATGACATCGTATTATTAGCCAAATGAGCAACGTATGACATCAGAGTTGCACATTTACAAGAAAACAGATTGAGATGACACAGGTTTGTCAGCGGAAAATGGAAACGAACAACTTGGAGACAGACTACGAAATGACGAGCTAAGAGGAAAGAGTGGAATGGAGAATGTGGTCACCAGAACAAGAATTTGAGGGGCTGTAATAGTGATCACTGCCTTTTAGGCTAGTACAGGTTAAAATCAAAGGGTAAAACTTGATGTACGCCCAGGTTATCCTCAAAACACACCAGAAAAGGATACAAAATCCACCAAAGATATTCTCTGATGTCCCTTTTACTCTTGAAGAGTGCCAACCTTCGTTGCATTCTGTTAGTCGTGCATGTTCTTTCTGTGTGACAGAATTGTATAAAACAGAACACGTGAGAGAGACAGAGACAGACAACATGCAAGCGAGCGGCGAACAGAGGAACGTTGTATTTTATGCATGTTTAACATCCGTCTGTCCGTCCGTCCGTCTGTCAGATATGTCAACTCCATGTATATGTATGTATGTGACGTCAGCTGGATAACATCATTCCATTGTTTAATTAGATAACTTTCATTCTAAAGCAATATTCAGAGTTTTGCTCTGACCCATTACCAACAAATACATGAAGAAAATGAAACATTCACAATAACTGAGCACGTTATTCACGTGTTGTTACATTCACACTGACTTGCCTACTCATTCTTCTACAAACAATTATTATCTCTACTTTTACTTTCGTAGTAGACAAAGTAAAAAGGAACAGTTAAACAGTAACCTTTGGAAACATGACAAGATATAATACCCAATTTTTAAGTAAATTTTTTTTAAAATTGCTCACAATTGGTCACAAAACAACCCCCTCCCCTCACCCATCTCCCCCATTGGCAGTTTAAGTTCTGTAATAAGGTTTGGCATTGTTAAGGACAACGCTGCTTCTTTATTCTAATTCTTGCGAATTTAGATGTTGGTTTATACGCTGTTCTTAAATGAATCATAAAGTAAGGTTATGTGATTTTAATGTGTTTTGGAGAACTTCGATTCGTGGCTGTGTACGCAATTGTTAAATGTTTTGGCGTCCTGGATGTAAGCTGGTCTGTTAGTTTAAAGGGAGAGAGGTTTATATGCGGGTACATGATATTATTACCAGCTTACTTTAATACCCTTGTTATGTTTAAAGTGCAAGGGTAACGGTCAACTATCGAGTTATTCCATGTGCCAAAGGATGTTTAATTATACTGCCAGCAAGAGGCATCAAGATAAACGTACGTATGTTATAACTGCTTTTGCAAAACATACAAGTTACCGAAAACAGAGCTGTGACTTTTAAATAGACATAGAGTAGCTAAATTATCATATACGAATTATGATCTCATCGTTCTTTGTTTCTTTAGTCAGTGTTGCCAACTGTACCCTATAAGTCGCTAGAAAACAATTTATTACACAGTCAAATTAATACTCTATTTCAATTTGACAACTGTGTTTTTAATAATAGTTGTTTTAATAATTAATGCGTTTTTCCAGAACAAAAGTTATTTGTTAATGTTAAAGTGAGATTTGAGTGTACAAACTGGTTTTTCGTTGTAACAACGAGAGAAGTTCGAAATGCATACTATTGCTGTGTTTGGTTTTCCTCAGTTGGCAGTGCTCAATTACACTAATCGAAATGAGTATTTTAGGTTATGTTTTATAGAATTTAACATTTCCTGGTCAAATCTTTGTGAATCATTCCAAGGTCTGATCTTCTCTCTCACTCCGCACAAAAATTTATCTGATGACCTTTTATGATATTACTTACATTTACATACGTAAATTTCAAAAAGTGTTACCTTTTTTATCTTCATTGGAAGTACGTTCCGGAGAAGTGTTTTTGTTAATAAATTTATACAAAGAGGACATCTCCTACACACTTAGTGGGTCCCTAGTGAGGTAAAGCAGCGAATTTCATAATTTTAAACAAAACTAGAGTGTAAAACTCAGATATTATAATAGCCCTTACTGAAGGTTTAATTAATACAGGAAAAGAGAGAATAAAACCAATAGCATCTAGTTTATTTAGCACATATATCGACGACATTGTTAGACAATAGAAACAAGAGGTTAATTTAGGAATAAAATTGGTACCTAAACATACATATTTGAATACTTTACTATTTACCAAATAATTATACAAAAGCCGGAAGATGACTTACAAATTGCCCTGCATTGTTTCGACTTAACCTTAAAGTATCAACAAATAAGAGCAAAGTTATGGTCTTCAAAGGAAAAAATCCAATACACTAAGTAATAATATTAGATGGAAAAGCAATAGAACAGAACCTCACCTTCATTTACTGGGATGTAATATAAGTTATGAGTATCAGTAGTAAGTTAAATAAGTTATAAGTGATATGTGGTACGAACATTAGCAAACAAAACCAGGATAAAACTCTATAAGGTAATAGCAGCACCAACACAGTCTGAGAGACCAAAAGAATTCGTAAATAAGGAAGGAACTAAACATACATAGTATAAAGTAGACCTAAAGGAAAAATATATACGAAAAGATGGGTATAGTGCAGTCGGAACAAGCCACCAACCTACTCCTTAAACTGAAGAAGATGCAGAAGATAATATCCCTTAATAAATTAACAAGCTTTTTTGAAAATCTTTTTATTTTGTATTGATGTTGATTATGTACAAGCCAAGGGCGCTAAACTAATAGCAAAAGCCACAGATAAACTAAAAACCCTAGCTAGAGTTACAAATATATACCAATATACAGAACTAACCATTGCAAAATCCAAAATCGAAACACAAAATGCACCAAAAGATATGAAATATCGATATGAAGTTGTATTTAGCACAGTAAATGAAACAGAAACATTGAAATAATGTCTGAGAATAACATTGACACATTCTAACCTCTTTGTCAGCTTATTCAAAGATAAAGTAATTTATGGCGAGTATTCATTGGTAAAAGAAGACTGCTCAAAAACAGATCTGGTGTTTGTTTGTGTAGAATATTACCAACCATACAAAATCTCGCTGAAAGGCAGAGACAGTAAGTTTTGGTTATGTTTTGATATAGTAATACATTGATAACTCATATGAAACAGTGAATTGAGACAAAAACATGCAAAGAAGTTCAATGAAGCAGGAACCTCAAGAATAATGAAAATTCTCCTAATCTCTTAATGTCTTTCATTGAAAAGGCACACACATACACAAGGCGTTGGAACATTTTGTGGCAGGCTGAAACACTGGCAGCAAATTTTTCTCACTTTAAACACTTACATATATTTGCAATGAAATCTGGATATCGTATTTTCGGGTGGAGTACAATACTGCCCCTGGTTACCTTACATAGAGGAAGTGTTGTCCTAAATCACGCAGCGCTCATACGAGCTGGGGCCCCACAGAGGTGCCCCACTTACACAGTTTGGAGGACCCGACATTCCAGATGAAACAAAAACGAGTCATCAGCACTTAACAATAGTGATAGTTTTAAAGGTTGTGGCCAACAGCCCGTACTTCTTGCTCACTCTGTGGAGACAGACTGTTAAATGGGGACAATTACTTCTTGCTAAGTTAGCTTCCTTGATCCCTTCTTGCGACCTTTCCACGACAATTTAGCAACGAAAATAATACCAACAACTAGTGATATAGTAAGTAGAGCAAGTATTGTATTCCACCCTAAAATTCCATGTCCAGTTTTTACCGGAAATGGATGTTTTGAGACCCTTTGAATCCAAGAAAAGCATTTTCAGAAAAAGGTCCGCACGCCTGTGTATGTGTGTGTGTGTGTGTGTGTGTGTGTGTATGTGTGTGTGTGCATGCGTGTGTATGTGTGTCTGTGGACAGCATAACTCAAAAACGAAAGTCGGTTAAAAACCAAAGTTGGTATTTAAGTTTAATGTGTTTCAAGGATATGACACGAAGATATTGAAAAAATCACACACCCTAAACTACCCTTTGCATAGAAAATTTTAACCCTTTCATGCCTGAATTATTTTGCTACACATACCGTTCTTCCTCTAATTCGAAACCGGTTTAGATTAGGTGGTCTGGGAGATCTTCAGCCTGCTGGCTCGGATAGTCATGATCGTTAAGGCAACACGTAGTGCACTGGCCATGCACTCAAAGGCTGAAGTCGTGAGTTCGAGTCTCGGCAATCGCAGTCAAATGTTCCTGTGGTAAAGGACGGGGAGGGCCCACGTAAAATAATCGGTGTGATGGCACGCGTGGATGATGACGGGGTATCATTTGACTGTGGTTACATGGCTTTTGCTTCATTTCTTTAAAAAAAACACACACACACTACAACATAAATTGTAAAAAAAATAATTTTTTACAATTCAAACCTTCTCAAATATGTATTTTTAATTGATGACAGACAGTATAACAAGAATATAGCAGAAAAAAGTTAAAACTAGTACAAATAGGAAAAAAAGCCTATGTATCTTATAAGACACACCAGGCATGAAAGGGTTAATTTTCTAGAAAATGGCTTTAATGATTTTGATTAAAATGACAACATTTTTTCTATAGTAAGATTTGGTTTATCTCTTACGATTACGAGTCTAGTTATTGGATTGATAAGTTACCTTTGTGATTCTGTTTTTCCACAGCGAGTTACGAGTTTTTCCGGGCTACATGGTTTTCCACCTAACCCACAGCTGATCAAGAGACAGCTGGAGCCAGTGTGTGAGGAGCAGTACATTGGGCAGGGCATATGTGCCAATATACTCCACATGGTCGCTGGATATTCCAAAGAACTTAATCAGGTAAAGAATATTTTCATCTGCTGGATATTGTAAAGGGAGCGCGTGCGTGCGTGTGTGTGTATGTCGGCTGAAAACCAAAGTTGGTATTTTAAATATCCATCAAGGAGTGTGAAACGAAAATTGTGAACAACATTCTTAAAAATGGCTCTAACGATTTACATTAAAATGCAATGTATTTAACATATTTTGAATTTTCTGGCTACAGTCCTAGTTGCTCTTGATGACTTCTGTCCCTTACTGTTTATCATTTATGCAAAACTCATCGAGAATGAAGAGCGCATTTTCATGAACTTCAAGGTATGACTCACAAAGGACAATATGTCCGTCACTGCATTCTGACTGAGCGTGTGTCCCTCCGACTGCCGCTGACTACGTAAGGTTCTGCAAAGGGAGAAAGTTGGACACCCCTAGTTCAGTCGCGTCGCCGCAGATCCAATAATAAATAGAGCTTCTGTTATGGAAGTAGAATAATTGTAACAGTTAGTGAAGCAGTCTTTTGAGCTAACTGAACGGAACTCTGCAGTGGGTTGTTGCAATAATGAATCGGTTGAACAAACAGCAGCCAATGGCAAAGAGAGATGAAATGATTATTGCCATGTGCAACTACTGTTATGTTTAACTAAACTTGCTTTAAACTTACATCGAGCAATAATGAAAATATCCCGCGCACTTCATGACGTCATTAACACTGTAAATCATTATTATCTCTGGTATAGTTCGGGCTTCTAGACCCTTCTGCCAGTAATTTGTTAACAACGTCACTCCAAATCATGTTTTCTGTTTGACTTAAACTCTTGAAGCAAATATTTTGAGTCGTACGTGGACTGGTCCATTTTATTTCAGACAGTATTTTTTTTGGGGGGGGAGGGGGGGGAGTTGTCGAGAGCGAGGGGTTAATTTTCTGTCATCTAAAGTAGAAGTTATAGTAATGTCTTTTACAAAATCGTAACTATGATCAACAAATAGCTCCAAGTGTTTTACAGGATAAATCTGACTGTAATTTGATAAAATTACGCGATTCTGATCGTAAAATTTGCTAATAAAATTCAAAATGAGGCAGGAGGTAGTTTCTATAGTCAGTAGAGGAACTATTGCATTGCACCAAAAAATTAGATGTCGAGAATTCCCCGGAAATATATGTTTTGAGGCCCCCTGAAACCAAGTCAGTTAAAAACCAAAGTTGGTATTTAAGTTTAATGTCTTTTAAGGATTCGACACGAAGATTTTGAAGAAAATTCCTTCACTTTAAATTATCCTTTACATGGAAAATTGTCCGTAAATTTTGATTTTATCGAAAATGGCTGTAACAGACAGACGAATATGCAAAATTTAGAGCAAATTGGTTTACAGCCGATTTAACAATTTTCTTTTAATAAAGCTGCATATTCAAACAGACCTATCATATGAGTACATTAACATCAGGTTAATATAAACTGGCGGATTCTTGTACTTAGAGTCGGGTTGGCTGCAAAAAATGATAGACACGCCTTATCCAGCATGGACCTGCGCAGTCAACATGCGCACATTATTAAATGACGGCTTATTCAAATGTTGGCGTAAATTACGTGTTGTAGAAATGAAATAGCATGCATAATAGCTTTTGCCATTTAAGTAAAATGCCCAGCAAAGGTTTAAAACTCTCTTGAAATGCTAAATTACGCTCGAAAGGTCGATGTCTTGTATTCTAAACAGCTGAACAGAATTATGAGGTTTCGACATTGTACAAATTTTTTAGTGTTCATCAAAACTTACAAATCGAATTCACAATAATCTAATTTTAAAGTCTCTGGGGGTTTAGGATATAATTTAAAACGTTTTTGGTTGTGTGAATTCTGTAATACGAGAGTGGCATGGAGTGGCATGATGTAGTGTGTTCATTCTCCACGTGTATACTGTCAGACGATATTTTCTGCCACTCCTTCACTATGTATTTGACAGACGAGTACACTGAGATGCTTTTGATCTACTCAGAAGCAAGAGCCAATGCACAAGCAACTCAAAATCTTTACCGGGAGAGAAATCCTCATATGCAGTAATACCATAAAGTAGAAATAAAAACCGGAGAATCGGAGACCCCAGCGCCGCTTCGTCCACCACCAATACCACATGCGGTTGCCTGGGTTCGAACCCGGGTCGCTTTGGTGAGAAGCGCGGCCTCTTTTAAAGTGACGCACTACACCGCTGTGATGATGATGATGATGACAATGATGATAATGATGATGTGTGTTTCTTTGTTTACAGACGCTGCTGCCCATGCTGTTTGGACATTACCCGACACAAACTTCTATCAGAACTCTCTCACACTTCCTACAAGGAATGAATACAGGTATGTAGGTATGTCTTACTTGTTCACAATAGTTGTAAAAGATGCTCTGAAGATAAAAGGCACAACCATGTGTTGTATTCGTACAACTTTTCTAATATTATATAACTTTGGTATCTTGCCTTTTAACCACCTACGGTATCGCACCTTTTAAATCACTTTCTGAAACTAACGTAGACATTTAAATAATTATTGTTGCAAAGTGCACTTTGCACCACACACTTGTGATTGGCTGAGGAGTTTAAGGTCTGCGTAGGTAGTAAGACTACATAAAGAAGAAGGAGAAGAAGAGGGAGAAGAAGAAGAAGAAGAAGAGGGAGATGAAGAACAAGAAGAAGAAGAGGAATAAGAAGGAGGAGGAAGTGTATTGGAGGAGCAGCTCTATATGCACAAACACGTGTAAACATACACATACATAGATCCCGTATTGACGGTTTACACACGGCGATGATTCAACAGCGCACGGAGCTTAAGGGCTGCCAACACAACTTGAGCAAATGTGGATTCATGGTTATTGACGTGGTCTTAGACCTGTTCAATTTCCAGTCTACCGCCACTGCCACAAATCGCGAGTACGTAATTAATATATCCTCGCCAAAAGTAATTGAGATCTTGTCTATTGGCCATAATTGCTTCCCTGTTTAAAACTTAAGCACGTACAAAGTTGCTTTAGAGTTGGTTTCGCCGCTTTAAATGTCTATATCTTCATCAGAGGGAGCAGAAACGAAAGTATTGCTTTAATCTTAACTGTTGGTAATACATTAACCTCTAATTTGGAAAGTCTGCTACAAATAACTCATAACACCCGTGACCTAACCAATGAATTCCACATCGGAGCGATATTTATCTGAAATATTTCACAAATAATATAGAAATTTAAATACTATATCACAAAGAATTGACCAAAAACAGTGAAATATATTCGTTTGCATTGGATCATTTCGAATTGCTCAGCATTGTCAAGTTTTCTCTTATAAGTTTACGCCTAACCTCAAATCTCACTTTACCTTCAACACTAACAAGTAAGGTTTCTTATGTGAGAATATATTAATTATTAAAATAATGCTAAAACAGAGTTGTCAAATTAAAATAGAGTCATTTCGTAGAGAGAGATATGAGGGAATACAGTTAAATGTAATATTAGTTAAGGTTTTCTACTTTATGTAGAAAATACGAGGATGGTTTGAAAAGTAATATTTTTTACTTTGTCTACTGCTAAGTACAAGGAAGTATTGTATTCCAACCAAAAATTCTTGGTCGAGATTTCAACGGAAATATATGTTTTAAAACCCTATGAAAAAAAAAAAAAAAAAAAAAGCATTTTTAGAAAAATGTGTGTGTGTGTCTGTGGACAGCATAACTCAAAAACGAAAAGTCGGTTAAAAACCAAATTTGGTATTTAAGTTCAATATCCTTCAAGAATGCGACACGAAGATTTTGAAGAAAATAGCTCCACCCTAAACTACCCTTTACATGCAACATTTTTCGAAAATTTTGATTTTCTTGAAAATGGCTCTAACGATTTTGATTAAAATGTCATACGTTTGAGATATTTTGATGACAAATGAAATGTATATCTTGAATTTTATGACTATTGCCCCTGTAGTCGTATTTACTCTGGACGACTTTTGTATAACTGGTAAACCGTTAGAGATAGACCAAATCATACTATACAAAAAATGTAGATCTTCCTAAAATACACAATTTATGTCTCAATACATTTTCTTGTAGAGTGAACCATTTCGGAGATATTCCTTGTTGTGTGTGTGAGTTTCGGAAAACTTGGAACTTTCGTGAAATGGAACATCGTTGTTCATTTTTTATATGTTAACTGTGCAAAGAGAACGGAATCTCAAAGCTTTAAAAGATTTGACTATCGCACAAAGCCTACTGTATTCTAACATTCCCCTTGTACCTACATGGAAATAAGCAATAAGATAATTTGTACAAATGTTTATCTCAACTAACACGAAGAAGATATAGGAATAAGAGTTTGTAAGAATGGTTAGTACAAGAGTAGAGAAAGTCATGTGAGTGCAACACATCAGATTTTTTTTTGTATTCCGTTTCTAAAACTTTTCATATTATCCTAGTAATTAGACGTTAGTAAATCGAGGATTCCGATAGGGGATTGTTCCACCTTCACAGTGTACCTTTTAAAGCAGTTCCAGAACTAGGAACACTTGGGGGAGGGGGGGGGGTGTTTAAATACGTCAAACATTCAGTCAAAGTTTCACAGTGTGAATATCAGGGGATAATAACTACGTACAAATAAATGATAAACGAGGGCACACTCACTGCAAGAACCGTCTACGTGCATAAGCAACTGGCACGTACATAAATGAAAGTAATTCCTTACTGTAGTTCGAAAAAGAACTGGTCAACGTTGGGACGTGAGTTAACATTTTATAAAAGTTGTTTAAATTAAAAAAGGGCGTTAATTTTGACTTCTCACTAAACGATTTTATAGCTTCATAAAACTCGTGGTATTGTTCACATTTCTCTTGTGTTATTGTTAATTACAGAATGCAATATTATCTTCCATTTTATCGGAACAATTATTCTGGTTCTGTGAAGTTCATTTTTAAATTTCAATTTACATGATAATGACGGTAATCTATTTGCTCCGGTTTTTAATTAATATCATGTCAACAAATACAAACATTTATTGTTTTAAACTGACAAAAATAGTTAAGCAGCACGATAATTGATATGATGACCTTTGTACAAAACAAAATCTGATATACTACATTCACATTACTTTCTCTTATTTCTGTCCTTTATAGTGGACAGACAGACAGACAGACAGACACACACACACACACACACACACACACACACACACACACACACACACACACACACACACACACATACATACACACACATACACACAAACACACACGCACAGATTTCTTTCTAAAATTGTCTTTTTGAATTCATGGGGCCTCAAAACCTGTATTTTCGGTGGAATCCCAGCATAGAATTTTTGGGTCGAATACAATGTTTTGGTTGTTTACTATACGTAAGTAATACAGAAAGTAAAAAGCAGGCATTCTTAGTTGACAAAAAGTTTGAGCCATAAGTACAAATGGCTAACAGAAGAAGAAACAGGGCTTTGTGAATGTGTGTGTATGTATGTGTGTGAGTATGTGTGTGTTAGTGTGAGTGTGTTAGTGTGAGTGTGTTAGTGTGTGTGCGTGTGTGTGTGTGTGTGTGTTAGTGTGAGTGTGTGTGTATGACTGTGTGTGTGATTATACAATAAGCAGGACATGCTGTTTAATGAGTGTATGTAGGAAAGGTAGAGTTGGTTGGGTTTTTGCTCGGAGTACGTGCGTGCGTACGTACGTATCTAGTAAATGGGAAAACGTGGTAAATATGATGCCCCTGGGCAGAGTCCCGCAGGCAAGTCTTGCTTCTCGTCGCGGCGATACGATCCCACAAATTATCTGCTCCTGGGGACTCTTATGCCTTTCTCTTTGTTGTTTCCATGTGACAGTAGGCAGTGTTCGCCTTGTTTAATACGTGGACTGGTTTAACCAAAAAACACAAACCACTTATCGCTCCGGCTGGTGCAACACAGCGCCACGTACAAAACTCCTTCACTTTCATTTGATTACATCCTTGGCTGATAATATGTAAAAGAAAAACAATTACATTAGTGAACTCTCCGACTGGCTTTAATTCCCTTCCGAAGGAATCTATCCTAAGCGTATTTGCAGCACAAAAACAAAACGCCAATGACCTTCTTAAGCTGACCACAGACGGTCCTTGGCTGGTGCAGTGATAGTTCTCTTGTCGGCCGTGGTGGGGCAGCTCAAGCAATGTCCGCCATTTTCCCTAAGTAGACGACGACTATTTTCGCAACCTGTACACACACACTAATGGGAATTCAATGTGTGTCGCACCAGATATTCATTTTTAACCAATTAAAGAGGCAATAGTATTGTGGACGTATTTTCCAGACGAAATTATGAATGATCCTCTGTTACATTCTCGTTGTAATTCTGTCGAGATAATCGACCAACTCGTAAATACCCACCACTGCCTGTGTATGTATGTCGTGTTGAAAATAAATTATGAAGGCGCGTAGGTACAACGCACTGGAGCGCTTAAAATATGAAACGTTTTAATATTCTATGCATAGGTTTTTTCTGCAATATCAATTTTTCCCCGCTGAATTAACCCTTGTACACATATGTGGAAGAATTTTTCGTTCCATTTTAGAGACTAAACATGTTAGTGGGGGATGTGAAAAAAAGAAAGATAAAAAATGGTTAATTACTACGGAGCTTGGATGTACTAAAATCACATTTTTGTGGATAGCGAACGCTTGTAAACAGCCCAGTGCACTATTCCACTGGGACAAGCAATGGACGAAACGATAGAAAAAAACCTGATATGTTGCAGTCACATGACTTTCTCTACTCTTGTACTAACCATTCTTACAAACTCTTATTCCTATATCTTCTTCATGTTAGTTGAGATAAACATTTACAGAAACTATCTTATTGTTTATTTCCTGGTAGGTACAAGGGCAATATAACAGTATGCTTTGAGCGATAGTCAAATCTTAAACTTTCAAACTCAATTCTCTTTGCACGGTTAACATATAAAAATGAATAACGATGTTCCATTTAACAGAAGTATAAGTTCTACAAAACTCACACACATAACAAGGAATATCTTTGAAATGGTCCACGCTATAAAAAAATTATTGAGCCATAAATTTTGTATTTTAGCAAGATGTAAATTTTCTGTATAGTAAGATTTGTTCTATCTGTTACAGTTTATCAGTTTTGTAAAAGTCATCCAGAGTAAGTAAGACTTCATGGGCTATAGCCAGAAAATTCAAGATATACATTTCATTTACCATAAAAATATCTCAAACATGTCATTTTAATAAAATCGTTAGAGCCTTTAAAAAATCAAAATATTCGAAAAAAGTTGCTATGTAAAGGGTAGTTTAGGGCGAAGGAATTTTCTTCAAAATATTTGTGTCGCATCTTTGAAAGACATCAAACTTAAATACCAACTTAGGTTTTTAAGCGACTTTTCGTTTTTGAGTTATGCTGTCCACAGAAATGAGAATATGTGATCACAAAATCCACGTAATTTTCGCCTAAGTTCTTTAAACTGAGTTTTTTAAGGAGATACATAAGTGTTGATCAGTGTGTTATTTGACTCAGTAGGTTGGTAGGTATGTAGGCAGATCCTGTTCTTGGAGTTCCGCACCTACGATCAACAACCACGCTCTTCAAGACCTTCATTTGTTCACGTGGTAGCTTTATGTGCTGGTATTCCACACACCTGTTGTAAAGTTTCCTGCCCTGGCTCCATCACATTGTTGTTCCACTTTCTGTTTAAATACAAAGTAACACTTCACACTTTATGAGGGAATACTCTCTTTCCGTGTTCAAGAAATAAAATAATGAATAACAGCCTCCCTTCTGAGAAAATTACAGAGAATATCTCAGAAATTGCTACAAACAAAATCATATAACATTAACTCTCAATGAAGAGCACTTCTTGCAACAATGAGAGCGAAAAAGAGTTGCGGAGGAACAGAAAAGGTGTACAAGAATGTGTCAGAGGAAATATGATGGGATAATGAAGTGAAAGGATATATAAATAAACAAAACAATAAATACAATAAAAATTTGAAAATAAACAAGATAATTTCTACAGATGTTTACCTCGGATAACACAAAGAAGATATAGGAACAAGACTTTGTAAGAATAGTACAAGAGTAGAGAATGTCATGTGAGTGCAACACATCGTTATTCCTTTTGTATCTGTTACGAATTGTATGATGCAACTATTTGTGCAAATGTTTATGTCGATTAAAATTAAGTAATTAGACAATTAAATTATGAGTATTTCGTTTTCGAGTTGCAGTTTAAGATTAGAGTTTGATAAGTGAGGTTAAGAGGGACTGGGGGGACATGTGGTTATGTCATTAAAAAAAAAGCTGTAGGTGACGTCACAGACGTGCAGACGAAGCCTACGCGAAACCTACTCGTGTTAGTCACCGATATGAGTGACCTTAATGTCTTACTCTGGAGTTGGCGTAATGAAGACTTCAGACCCTGTTTTATACTCGCTAAAATAACTGCTGATTCAGCAAGGTTAAAACATCACAAGTAACATCATTCTGACCTAACTGATAAATTCTCAAGTAGACTGAGAGTGAGTCAGACTGTCGAATTATATTTATATGGACTATTTCATATATAGCTGCTTGTCCTGTATAATAGTGACCTAGCCTAGCTCCTTCTATTATCACAAGTAATATGATAATACGTGTGACCTAACTGATAAATTCTCAAGTAGAGTGAGAGTGAGTCAGACTGTCGAATTATATTTATATGAACTATTTCATATATAGGTGCTTGTCCTGTATAATAGTGACCTAGCCTAGCTCCTTCTATTATCAGAAGTAATATGATAATACGTGTGATCTAACTGATAAATTCTCAAGTAGACTGAGAGTGAGTCAGACTGTCGAATTATATTTATATGAACTATTTCATATATAGCTGCTTGTCCTGTATAATAGTGACCTAGCCTAGCTCCTTCTATTATCAGAAGTAATATGATAATACGTGTGATCTAACTGATAAATTCTCAAGTAGACTGAGAGTGAGTCAGACTGTCGAATTATATTTATATGAACTATTTCATATATAGCTGCTTGTCCTGTATGATAGTGACCTAGTCTAGCTCCTTCTATTATCACAAGTAATATGATAATACGTGTGACCTAACTGATAAATTCTCAAGTAGAGTGAGAGTGAGTCAGACTGTCGAATTATATTTATATGGACTATTTCATATATAGCTGCTTGTCCTGTATGATAGTGACCTAGTCTAGCTCCTTCTATTATCACAAGTAATATGATAATCCGTGTGATCTAACTGATAAATTCTCAAGTAGACTGAGAGTGAGTCAGACTGTCGAATTATATTTATATCAACTATTTCATATATAGCTGCTTGTCCTGTATAATAGTGACCTAGCCTAGCTCCTTCTATTATCAGAAGTAATATGATAATACGTGTGATCTAACTGATAAATTCTCAAGTAGACTGAGAGTGAGTCAGACTGTCGAATTATATTTATATGGGCTATTTCATATATAGCTGCTTGTCCTGTATAATAGTGACCTAGCCCAGCTCCTTCTATTATCACAAGTAATATGATAATACGTGTGATCTAACTGATAAATTCTCAAGTAGACTGAGAGTGAGTCACACTGTCGAATTATATTTATATGGACTATTTCATATATAGCTGCTTGTCCTGTATAATAGTGACCTAGTCTAGCTCCTTCTATTATCACAAGTAATATGATAATACGTGTGATCTAACTGATAAATTGTCAAGTACAGTGAGTGTGAGTCAGACTGTCGAATTATATTTATATGGACTATTTCATATATAGCTGCTTGTCCTGTATAATAGTGACCTAGCCCAGCTCCTTCTATTATCACAAGTAATATGATAATACGTGTGATCTAACTGATAAATTCTCAAGTAGACTGAGAGTGAGTCAGACTGTCGAATTATATTTATATGGACTATTTCATATATAGCTGCTTGTCCTGTATAATAGTGACCTAGTCTAGCTCCTTCTATTATCACAAGTAATACGATAATACGTGTGATCTAACTGATAAATTCTCAAGTACAGTGAGAGTGAGTCAGACTGTCGAATTATATTTATATGGACTATTTCATATATAGCTGCTTGTCCTGTATAATAGTGACCTAGCCTAGCTCCTTCTATTATCACAAGTAATATGATAATATGTGTGATCTAACTGATAAATTCTCAAGTACAGTGAGAGTGAGTAAGACTGTCGAATTATATTTATATGGACTATTTCATATATAGCTGCTTGTCCTGTATAATAGTGACCTAGCCTAGCTCCTTCTATTATCACAAGTAATATGATAATACGTGTGATCTAACTGATAAATTCTCAAGTACAGTGAGAGTGAGACTGTCGAATTATATTTATATGGACTATTTCATATATAGCTGCTTGTCCTGTATAATAGTGACCTAGTCTAGCTCCTTCTATTATCACAAGTAATACGATAATACGTGTGATCTAACTGATAAATTCTCAAGTAGAGTGAGAGTGAGTCAGACTGTCGAATTATATTTATATGGACTATTTCATATATAGCTGTTTGTCATGTATAATAGTGACCTAGCCTAGCTCCTTCTATTATCACAAGTAATATGATAATACGTATGATCTAACTGATAAATTCTCAAGTAGAGTGAGAGTGAGTCAGACTGTCGAATTATATTTATATGGGCTATTTCATATATAGCTGCTTGTCATGTATAATAGTGACCTAGCCCAGCTCCTTCTATTATCACAAGTAATATGATAATACGTGTGATCTAACTGATAAATTCTCAAGTAGACTGAGAGTGAGTCAGACTGTCGAATTATGTTTATATGGACTATTTCATATATAGCTGCTTGTCCTGTATAATAGTGACCTAGCCTAGCTCCTTCTATTATCACAAGTAATATGATAATACGTATGATCTAACTGATAAATTCTCAAGTAGAGTGAGAGTGAGTCAGACTGTCGAATTATATTTATATGGACTATTTCATATATAGCTGTTTGTCATGTATAATAGTGACCTAGCCTAGCTCCTTCTATTATCACAAGTAATATGATAATACGTATGATCTAACTGATAAATTCTCAAGTAGAGTGAGAGAGAGTCAGACTGTCGAATTATATTTATATGGACTATTTCATATATAGCTGCTTGTCCTGTATAATAGTGACCTAGCCTAGCTCCTTCTATTATCACAAGTAATATGATAATACGTGTGATCTAACTGATAAATTCTCAAGTAGACTGAGAGTGAGTCACACTGTCGAATTATATTTATATGGACTATTTCATATATAGCTGCTTGTCCTGTATAATAGTGACCTAGTCTAGCTCCTTCTATTATCACAAGTAATATGACAATACGTGTGATCTAACTGATAAATTCTCAAGTAGAGTGAGAGTGAGTCAGACTGTGGAATTATATTTATATGGACTATTTCATATATAGCTGCTTGTCCTGTATAATAGTGACCTAGCCTAGCTCCTTCTATTATCACAAGTAATATGATAATACGTGTGACCTAACTGATAAATTCTCAAGTAGAGTGAGAGTGAGTCAGACTGTCGAATTATATTTATGTGGACTATTTCATATATAGCTGCTTGTCCTGTATAATAGTGACCTAGCCTAGCTCCTTCTATTATCAGAAGTAATACGATAATACGTGTGATCTAACTGATAAATTCTCAAGTACAGTGAGAGTGAGTCAGACTGTCGAATTATATTTATATGCACTATTACAATAATAAAACAAATTTAAATATGCACTATATTCAAAGATTTGAGCACAAAAAGTTATATAAAAATCTGATGTGTTGCACTCACATGACTTTCTCTACTGTAGTAACTATTGTTACAAACTCTTATTCCTATATCTTCTTCCCGTTTCTTGAGATAAGGCTTTGCAGAAATTATCTTATTGCTTATTTCCTTGTAGGTACAAGAGGAGTATTGGAATACAGTAGACTTGTGCGATAGTGAAATCGTTTAAAGCTTTCAAATTTCGTTCTCTTTGCACGGTTAACATATTAAAAGTTGAATAACAATGTTCCATTTGACTGAAGTATAAGCTCTCCAAACAAGGAATATCTCCGAAATGGTTCACTCTATAGAAAATATTCAGACATAAATTGTGTGTTTTAGCAAGATCTACATTTTTGTATAGTAGGATTTGGTCTATCTCTAACGGTTTAGCAGTTATGCAGAAGTCATCGAGAGTAAGTACGACTACAGGGACTATAGGCAGTAAATTCAATATATTTATTTCATTTGTCATAAAAATGTTTCAAGTATACGACATTTTAATGAAAATCGTTTGTTATTTTCAGGAATATAAAAATTTTCGAAAAATTTTCGACTTAAAGGGTAGTTTAAGGTGAAGGAATTTTCTTCATAATCTTTGTGTCGCATCTTCGAAAGACAAACTTAAATACCAACTTGGGTCTTCAACCGATTTTACGTTTTTGAGTTTTGCGGTCCACAGACAGACAGACACACGCACACACACACACACACACACACACACACACACACACACACACACACACACATACACGGACGTTTTCCTAAAAATTCTTTTTGTGTGTGTTCAGGGGCCGTCAAAACATATTTCCCGTGAAATCTCGAGATCTAATTTTTGGGTGAAACACTATACTTCCTCGTTTAGCTTGACCATCCCCTTAGCCGGCTTCTACATCTTTACATTATGTTTGCAGGGAAATTCTCCAAGTACGACCATGGCCAGGAAGGAAATATGAAGGTATATAAGAGATCTATTCCACTGGAGTATCAAGTGTCACAAATTACAGCACCGGTGGCTATTTTCTGGGGAGACAGCGACCCTTTTACGGACCGTGAGGTAAGTAAGTCCATATTACGTATGTAGGGGCAACCCCTCTACAAAAAGCAAGTTCACAACGCGAAGACAGACAAATTTCTGACGCGCACCACTACAGCGCTAAAAATCTTACACAGAACACAGCAAGTAAATAGTGCGCAGATGATACGGAAATAGACCATTAGTACAGGACCTTCTAGATTAACGGACCTGACCCTGGCATCCCAGTTGTACAAAAATGGCGTCGGCTGGTGGGAGTGATTTCTGAGGTGTTTCCACACGCTGTTTTTCGTATTATTTTCTATGTCTTCGAGTTATTGTTTCTTATAATAATTCCTATGTAAGTTTGTCTTCATATTAGCAAAGCGAGTGTTTCAAAAGTTTTATTTGGGCAGTATAGGAACAGGAATAAATGTAATAACGTTTTCACTGTGCCGTGTACTATCCACGTGTTCATGTTTATTGTGTTCCATCTAGGACTATGGCTACGTTAGCCGTATAGTGTGGTTAATTTATCTGTTTGCAAGTACAATTTGTGTCACGATTACAGTGGTGAGAGGTTGTTGAAGAAAAACTGTTCCAGTAGTGTATATTAATGTTGGCATACTACAACCTAACCTCAAACATCACAATGCCCCGTAACTGTTGCATTCCCGGATGCAAATTAAAAATCAGAAACTTGCAGTTAAAACAAAAGGTAAATTACAACATAAAGCTTCTAAATTCAGTATTTAATTAGTCTAAATTGAAGCGTTATGTGTGTTGGTTGCCGGTGTGTATATAACATGGTGAATAGTGTGAATAGTGAAAGACAATAATTTCGAGTGAATTCAATTAGTGGCATCTGCAACACCAACAGTTTGTTTCATGTAAGTAGTATGCTGCTCATATTTGTACATTATCTTTTGTCTTTGTAATTTAAATGTGTAGCTGTAGTTTAGAAGAAATGTGTTATGTTGCTGCATGTAAAACTGTAGACTATAGCAAAGTTTGGTAAATATTTACAAAATCGGCCGCTCGAGAAAACGAATGAAACATAGTGCAATGGATGCAGTTTTTATTGCTGATTACGATCTTGTAAGTTTTATTGTGCGCTCAAGCTTCGTGTTTTATTTATGAGAAAATTTCGTACTTTCGATGAAGTGGTTTTATTTCGCTTATGCGGCGGATATTTAGCTAATAAATGTGCATAAACGAGTGTAATATATGCTACAATGATTGATTAATGCATTTACGTTGAAATGATTGCATAAACACTACCCAAATTGTAAATATTTCGATAACACAGGACCCTGTCACCCCACTCATATGCAAAACCAACCTAACCTAAGCTAACACAATGTTGCTTTACAATACTGATTTAAGATTACGTATTTCATGTATTTCATTTACAGTGCTGTTTTACGGTTATTATTTTTAATATTTCATCTGCTTTTGTGGATTCTCCCTGTAAAATAAAGTGTCATGAAGTGCTGAGTAATATGTTGTTGCAAACTGAGTAATCAAGTTCTCAGTAATAGTAAAAGCAAAATTTCACCCTAAAGGTTTTGAATTCAGTAGGTAGCTTTAGGTCATTCTAAATGGCAGCATTTGTATATCAGCCATCCAGTATAGTATGTTTTGTGTAGGTATATAACATTATGTACGTGGTGCAAGTGTGACAAACAGTGTAAACAATGATTAATAATTCTGAGTTAACTCAATGTCAACACTTCTGTTTTATTTAAGTAACATGCTGCTTGCAGTTTTGTCTATCTTCTTTGTAATTTGAGTGTGTAATGCAGTTACATAATGGCATGTAAACCTGTCGATTGCATGAATGATATTTAAGGTTATATATTTCATTGCCCATGGTTTATCGTTTAATATTAAATGTCATCCTTTTTTGTTTACTTGAGGTTATGTTTAAGACAGTGTTTTTGTGTTTAACACAGACCATATTCACAAAATAGGCGTGTTATTACACTACATTTTTATTTTACTGCGTTGAAATCTTAGCCTGTAGACGAGTTGTTTACAAGCAGTTCCCACCACATAGGCCGCCATCTTGAATCACAGTGTCAGGTCCGTCCGGTATTTAGGAGGTCCTGATTAGTAGCACGAAGTTCAAGCGTCCGCTACAGTGGCGCTAGTGTACATAGTTAACCTTAGTAATACTAGATGGCACCACCAGGATCTAGCACTGGTCCGCCGGACCATTAATCGACGGATGCGAATCCAAGTAGAGCGTATATAAAAAAAAAAAGAAAAAAAAAAGAGAAAAATCGATTGAGAGAGTGGACGTGGAAGGGACCTTTGCAACCACATGGCACCAGATCTTATAGTATAATCGAAGCGCATACTCTGCGTCCCTGACACTGTACGGGTGCGAGGTCTGGGGAACGATGACTCGTTCCACCATCCGCAGACTGCAGGTCGTGCAGAACAGGGCGCTTAGGACGATACCAACCCTACATTCCCATCACACATTCCCATGTAGTCCTATTTACTCTCGATGACTTCTGCAAAACTGGTAAACCGTAAGAAGATTTTAATTCTATAAGTTAAGCGATGGTGTTTTCATGATCTGACATTTTGACTTGGGACTCTAATTACCTAGATGTCGACGGGCCTTTAAACCCTACTCACTCAGCCCTTCCCTGTGTTCAGTATGACGTCATATATACCACATACAGTGGTAATTGGGTTGATTCCCCGCTCACTGGATGTTTATCCAAGCTCTGGTAATAAGACATTGGATTTATTTCGATTATCGTAAATGCCTCATACTGCAGGGATACATTAAATTCGTGGTGTATAGCAATATTTGTTCATCCCTTGTTTATATATTGTATTTAAACAAACTATTGGGATATACGTTTGCATAGCAGCCATGTTTAATAGCCCATGATATAAACACAGACTTGGAATTCACACATTCCGCGTGTGTCAAGGTTAAACAGCTCCAGCGTGCAAACAGAAATGGAATAATAGACCAGCTTACTTCAAATCCTGCGGGAAAATAATTTAATGCACTGTGAGTGAAATCACAAACCTTTTCATGCAAAAGTAATTGATAAAAATTTGATGTACGGAACTTACATGACTTTCTCCACTCATTGTTGTATAACCTATTCCTGAAATCACTTACTCTATTATTATCTATTTCAGTTTAATAGAGAAATGCGTTTACCATATAGAAACTGTCCATAGTTTGATGATTTATCCCTACAACATTTAGACTTAGGTTGTACTTGTCCAATAGTCTTGTGTTTCTTTGTTACTAGCTGAAATACCCGACGCTGTCCATAGTTTGATGATTTATCCCTACAACATTTAGACTTAGGTTGTACTTGTCCAATAGTCTTGTGTTTCTTTGTTACTAGCTGAAATACCCGACGCTGTCCATAGTTTGATGATTTATCCCTACAACATTTAGACTTAGGTTGTACTTGTCCAATAGTCTTGTGTTTCTTTGTTACTAGCTGAAATACCCGACGTTGTCCGTGGTTTGATGATTTATCCCTACAACATTTAGACTTAGGTTGTACTTGTCCAATAGTCTTGTGTTTCTTTGTTACTAGGTGAAATACCCGACGCTGTCCGTGGTTTGATGATTTATCACTACAACATAGGTTGTACTTGTCCAATAGTCTTGTGTTTCTTTGTTACTAGCTGAAATACCCGACGCTGTCCGTGGTTTGATGATTTATCACTACAACATTTAGACGTAGGTTGTACTTGTCCAATAGTCTTGTGTTTCTTTGTTACTAGGTGAAATACCCGATGTTGTCCATAGATCACCTGGAAATCTTTCTGCAAATCCACTTTCACTTGGCGAGTTGACTAAGTTAACACACCGGTAGTTACTAAACCACACATCAGTTCAATATTGCACTTTCAGAGCGGAGAAAAACAACTGAACCGCGATAACTTGTGTAAAGAAGCTGCTGTTATTGTGTTTCTGTCTGCGCAGTTGAAAAACACCGCGCAGTGGTTCAGATGATTTTGGGGCTCTTGGTATTAAATAAACCAATAAAAAACTAAACCCCTAAAACGTATAATCACTTCGCCGCTTTTATGTGTTTACACTCTGATGTAAATGTGCGGAATCACCTCAACGTCGCATATTCATATCGATGGATTGGTAGAGGTGGACCAGTTCTGATACCTCTCCACTATTTTCTCCTGTAACGTCAGCGGAGGACCTTATGGCTCGAGTCCTCGGAGCGATTGAAAATCTTCAAAGACGTATACACTGCCGATATAGGCTCTAAAATGACATAGGAGGTACACAGTTCGAAGCCCGTTTGTAATGTAGACAGCTCGATGTTGGGTTTATTGATGAAATGTGAATGTACACGCATCTCACACTTCGACGCGCTACAGCGTCCAAACCGTGCATTTCTGGACAGAGGGTTGGTTGTTGAAAACCGATCAGTTTGCCATCCCGCACAACGTCGTTGGTGTTTTTGGGACCTGCTGTATATATGTATTTCCGTACACATACTTTAGGGTTATGTATGTTAGTCGAAAACGATTAAAGCATATTTGAGAAATGTACGGATTAGAGAAAATCCAAAAATAGAGTACGGTCAGATTGGTCCAGTTCGAGATTTAAACCCAGGACCTCACGCTCTGTAGTCTGGAAGTGTGTGAGAAACTGCAATGCAATAAAAGCTGCCCCAGCAATAGTTGAAAACTTCCGGCTTCTGTAGCCGAAGATAGGGATCGTAAAATAAGAAACACATGGAACGTTGGGGTAGGGGAGGAAAAAGAACACACAAGGAAGTTTCGCGAAATTCATGTTGTGTGCTCAAGTCCATATAAATAGAAAGTGGCGACAAAGGCAGCCACGGAGTTCTTTAACGCCTTCACATTCGGCGGCCATTGCCGGAAATTCTCGGCGTTAATGGAAAATCCGTGGGAACAAATCAACCGAAATGAGGTCGGTCGGTCGGTGGAGAGGGAGAGCATTATGTGCGGCCCTGTCGTTGTGGTTTTATGTCTTGACTCCCGTGTTATTTACCTACCTACCCTACGAAACACAAACCGCAGGGATGGATGCTCCCACAAGAATGGGGTGAGAACTAAATGCCACAGCGAATTACTACCCTTGGAATCCTCACCGTGGAATTCCACCTCACTGCTGATTGCCGTTATTTCAGGTGTTCAGCACTATCCCCATGCTATTTGTAACGACCAAGTTCAATCTTCCTTGAATTGGCTAATGTGGTACACTGACGGGCAAAAAATATGCTCCATTTCGCTAGTGGGCTTGCCTCACTAACGCTTGGCTCAGTATCACTTCTCTAGGTGAGTAAATGACATTTCCCCCCGCCATCTCATTCAACCGGTGCTCCATCTTCATTTCATGTATCATCAGTGTCACCGCCTGCGGTGCCGTAGTAGTGAAAGCGGACGTTAAACACTACAAACAGATGTTCCGATCCTACACGTGCAGTCAGTTTAGTGAACGCGTGCTGACAAATACTTCATCGGCGCCGTTCCAGACATGGCAGATGGCTCCTTAGTAAAGACGTCCTGCACACACTTCAACATACACCTCACAGGGACGCTAAGAACGTTCACCCTCTGGAAAGTTACTATATAGTATTGATATAAAGAATGTTATAAGGAAATGTTAGGGAGATAGATAAATGATTGAAGACGTGTGCGTAAAAATAGTCTAACTCTCCAAACCAAAAAGTTTCTGATTAGTGCTGCCATCTCTTGCTTAGGGCAAATACTAATAACTCATGGATGGACTAACACTGAAAACCTAATTGTAGGTAAATATATATTTCTTGCGAGTTATTTGAGACCATCTTCAGGAGCGCATAAAACAGAATCAAGTAACTAGAGTAAGATTGCCAAGTATAACATAACTCAAAGATATATTCTGACTGCTCAATTGTCTCCAGGTTTTCATGAATGTTACAGAAGTTTAGTTTGTCACATTTGTTTGAAAGAACAGCAGCCGCTATCTGTACGTCAAACTGGGTACTTCTGGGACAGCCCTCGTAATCATAATTATAACAACAATAATATGATTGTTGTGTGTATTCCTTAGTGTCTGTACTTCATTTATGTGTATTCGGTTCTTTGAAGAGCTGCGTGTTATTTTGAACAATTACAATTTTTTTTTTAATTGAAGACGTGTCCATGTTAAAAAAATAAGCTTGAAAATGAATGTATATTCTCATTGGAAATGGAAAATGCTGATGTGAAGCAGTCGCCTCAAAACATAAACATTTTAAGTTAATTAAATTACGATTTACTCCTCAGGTCAGTTTATCATCTCCGTATTTGTCCAGGAGTTAGGGGATAAAGCTTTCAGCCAGTCTAGCTGGGCATTTATTCTGTGTTTCGTTACATCAAGATTGACTTTAGTGTGGTATGTGTTTTAGCTTCCAAGTTAATAAATATGAGAGTTTTTAAAACATTTTTCTAAAATTCGATCATTTAACTGATTATAACCCACAAATCTGTATTAATATATGTGTGTGTGTGTGTGTGTGTGTGTGTGTGTGTGTGTGTGTGTGTGTGTTCCGCGTATCTTTGAAATGACTAACAATTTGGACCAAATTTGGTATTCAGGCAAGGTTTTGCTTTTTAAGTTTAACTATACCTAAAGGTGTCTTTCCTGAAAAAACGCGATTTTCTGCAAAGAAAGATTTCTTATTTCCTCTGCTAAGTATAATTTATGCAGTTTCCTGAATTTTTGGAATATAAATGCTATGTGTTACATTCATAGTGTTTTCTCTACTCACTTTTAGGTAATACATTCACATCTGTTTCTCCACTCACTCTTCTAGAATGCAAAACCACTTGAACTATCACCGCAAAATTCGGTACACACACATACACACCCCCGGAGAAGGTTTTTATGCTACCGATTTTGCTATACAATATATTACCTCCACATGATTTTCTCTACTCACTTTTTTAGATAACACATTCATATATCCTTCTCCTACCGCCCTTCTACATATAATTTTCAGTAATTCAAATAAAAATGCAAAGTACTACATTCACACAGTTATCCCTACCCATTCTTCTTACACGAGACATAATCACACTTGTTTCTCCACTCGCACTTCAAGAAACAATGTATACAATTTCCTATATCTTCTCCCAAAAAACACGATTTAACAAAAAATAAATGCAAAACGCCGAGCGAAGCCCGGGAACTGTAAATTTACATACAAAGAAGAGCAAAAGCGAAATGTAAGAAAGAAAGTTCGTACAAAATGGTAAGAGTGACTTGGAGGTTAGATATTCACGTTCTAAGTGGAGGACATGAGCAGAGGTGTGACTGATAAGGGAAGGGTGCTATCAGAAAGCAGGCTACAACACAAGGTTGTTATCTATGTGCATTCATAACCGGATTTGTTTCAACAGCAAACAATTTTCCATATCGTTGACATATTTCCGATGTCAATATCGGGCGCTTTGTTGCAATATGTTTATGCAAGCAAGAACATGTGACATGGAAATCCGGTTGCAATGAATGGCACGAACGTCGGCGCCGGCGCTAAGTTGCACGAATGAAACAACCCCCCCTCCCCCCCCCCCTCTCTCTCCCTCCTCGTCCATTTCACACACACACATACCCATACCAGCGAGCTGGTGTTGTTGTTCGCCTGCTTTCTGAAACATCATATCCAACAATCAGTTCCATATTGTTGAACTCCTCTACCTCACTTTCCACCAGATAAACATCGTTTTCTTACATATTTCCTTGTATGTGCAATACGAATAAGAATTCAGTAATTAAGAGGAGGAATCAGGACTGAAAAATTCAATGCCACAGCCGGGATTTGAACCACGGATCAAGTGGCTGCTCTAACCACTAAGCTACCATGGGTAACTTGCCAGTACCACATTAAATTCCCCAGCCGATTCGTACTTTCCCGGTAGACCACAAGGGAATCTCACATCAGAGATAAATACCCCAAGGGCGACATACAATTGTAAGTACTTGTTTAAGTAACCTTCAGATGGTAATTATTATTTATTTATGCCAACAATCTTACTGCTGGTGTTTTTAAACACACAAGCCGTGTGTGGGCAATGTTTAAGAGGTGGAATCAGGACTGAAAAATTCAATGCCATGATCGGTTAGAAACCAAAATTGCTATTTAAGTTTAATGTCTTTCAATGTTATGACACGAAGATTTTGGAAGAACATTTCTCCACCCTAAACTACCCTTTACATGGAAAATTTTTCGAACTTTTGATGTTCTTGAAAATGACGCTAATAATTTTGATTAAAATGACATATCTTTGAAATATTTTTATGACAAATGGCAAATCTTACTATACAAAAAATGTAGATATTGCTAAAACACACAATTTATGTCTAAATAATTTTTTTTGTAGGGTGAACCATTTCGGAGATATTCCTTGTTGCTTGTGAGTTTTGGAGAACTTAAACTTCTGTCAAATGGAACATCGTTGTTCATTTTTTCATAAGTTAATCGTGCAAAGAACGGAATCTCAAAGCTTTAAAATATTTGACTATCGTACAAAGCCTACTGTATTCCCATACTCCCCTTGTACCTACAAGGAAATAAGCAATAAGATAATTTGTACAAATGTTTATCTCAATTAACACAAAGAAGATATAGGAATAAGAGTTTGTAAGAATGGTTAGTACAAGAGTAGAGAAACTCATACTTCAGATGTTTGCTATTTAAGACTGTTATTTCTTTTTCAGGATATTTCTTGGCTGTGTGACCAACTTCCTAACCTTGTTGGCAGTTTCTTGGTTCCCTCGGAGTCCTTCAGCCACTTGAGCTTCCTGTGGGCGACGGACGTTAGTGAAGTTCTTTACGACCCTCTCATCCGCCTCCTGGACCAGCACAAGAATCACTAACAACACATTCACCGCTTCTAGTCGTAAAATGTGAAATACTTGCCAGGAAGCCAAGGAATCCACATAAGTACGAGTACTGTGTTTCTGGAAACCTCCGGTAGAACGAGACGAACTTATCATAGGCTCTGACAAAGACGGGGTGCCTAACGACTGCAGATATACACTACCAATAAAAGTTTCAAGAATTCTGTGATACAGAAAATAGTAAGAAAGTAAAGATAAAAAACCAAATATCTTCACATAGTTTGTAATCTCATACAAGTTTAATATTCTGTTCCTACGCATTCATGTTAAGAAATAAATAGCAACAATGCGCATTTTTTCGTGGTATTAGCAATTTCTAAGATATCCTTTATTATTGTTTTGAATTTTAAGTTTCTCTATTACGTAAGCACACGGAGGAAGTATTGTATATACCCAAAAATGTCACCGAAAGTACATGTTTTTAGACCTGGACGTTAAAAAAATAAAATAAAACAATAAAAAAGAATTAGCGTGTGTTTAATGTCAGCTTTCGAAAAGCATAACTCAAAAAAGTCGGTTTATTAGCAAACTTGACATGGTTTTTAAGATACGTCAAGGCTTTCGGGAAGGTCTCTCTACCCCACACTACCCTTATATGGAATTTTTTTAAAACAAAATTACACTCTCAAATCTGGCTGTTACGCTGTTGACTAAAATATCATATATTTAATTGATAAATGAAAAGTACATCTTGAATTTTTAAAGAATGTTTTTAGAATAGCAATTTGGAACAAAAACCAAAAAACTGACCTTGGGTTCAGGAGGTCAACGTTTGACCAACTGTTCCAGCCAGACCCACATTTCTTTCATAGCTTCGATAGATAGTAAGGAATACTCCGAGCGGCGTGAAGTAAGTCGACAACGTTGCGTTAAAGTTGGTAAGGGAATTTAACCAGTTTGTGGATGTAAATATGTTGGTCGCTTGCAGCGTTCTGTAATGTTGGTTTTTATTCAGGGAGTGTCAAAATATCTATTTTCCTTGTAAGCAATTCCTGGTTGTAATACAATACTTTCTCTACTGAAGGTGAAAGGTCAGAAAGTGAACTATTATTGTGATGTTTGTGAGAATGAACAGAGATAGATGGCCTCAAACGTTGGTCTACCCTGTTTCGCAATTTAGCTCTTGGGGGGTAGATAACATTGAAAACAGTTTGCCTTGTGGGAAGTGCCCCGCAGTTCGTAACCGCATTGCGGCTATAGAATTGATGCTCGTTTCGGTGTTGTTCTGGTCCTCATTTCAAGGGTCATCTTCCGTAGTCCGTTGGACCATTTGCTCTCTCTTCCGCTCGTTAATACACCTAACCTAGGTACCACAAATAGCTGCCAAGGCTAATCCTGCAAGTTACAACTGACGTCAGTTTTGAATAAAACGAAACAAAATTAATTCACAGAATAACATTTTCGAAATTCTTAGCATAGGAAACATTGGAAATACCCTAACTTTTTAGGTTAACAGAGTAATGTGAAATAGTAAAAAAAATGAAATTTTTTGCTTTTGGCCTTAAAAAACTCCAAGATACAAGACACTTTTTTGAGTTTTTCAGTCTCATTTTACCCTTTCCAAGCATTTATGTATTTTATATTTACTATTTTCAAGGTATCTCTTAATTGGTTCACTACACAAAAAATCTTCCTTCATAAATTTTATGTTTTAATTAGATCTACATTTCTTGTGCACTAAAATTTTATTTATTGTTGTGGTTTACCACTAATGCAAGTCATACACACTGTAGAGCACATTTCCAGAAAAAAAAGTGTTATAATCCAAATCGTTAGAGCTGTTTTTGAAAAAAATAAAAATTTTCGGAAAATGTTCATTGTAAAGGATAACTTGGAATGGAGGACTTTCTCGAAAAACTTTGTGTGACATCGTTAGAACTGCAGAACTTAAATACCATTATTGGTATTTGACCATCTTATGCTCAAAATACACACACACTCGCGCGCGTAACTTATTCTGAAAAATGTGTTGTTGTTTTTTTCTTTTTTTTTTCTTCTTTTTTTTTTTTAAGCTCTTCATCTTTCCAAACTAATCCGTACATGAACACTTTTAGAACATTTTGATTAAATTATCACATAACATATTGCCACGACCAATGCAAAGTATATTAAGGAGGAACCAGTATTAAAATAACATAAGAAAACAAGAACAGATAAAAAGAAGTTGTTTTAATAACTCTGTTTGGACTAGATTATTTATTTTATGGAATGCATACAGATTTCTCAATTATTTATTATATAATTCAATACATAAGTTATCTATTGAGTGTTGTGTATATGTTAATGTAAATTAACTATTGAATAAATAATATATTTTCATATATTTCAAACTGTTTCCAAATGTATGATTTATTTACCTTGTGGAGTGGAAATAAATCAAATGTTCGTGTATCGAACAAGTAAGTACGATATAGCAAAGTGTGTTTATTGTCGTTTAACAACAATATCACGAATGAATCGAGAGAGGCAGAAGTTGGGTTAAACCTGGAACTGCGGAACATTTAAAATATGTATCATACATGATGATACCACACAATGATACATTGATACATTGCAACTGCATGCTTTGAATTTTAATTATTACATCGATGAATACAAATACAAATACCCAAACGCATACTAATTGGTGCAAAACAGTTGAAAGTATAAAATGAACGAAAAGGTCTGATCTGGGCTGTTTTAGCTTTGACTATTACTCGCCTGCAGTCTAGATAAAAAACGTGATACCCATATTTCAACGAAATACATGTTTTGAGACCCCTAAATCTAAAATGGCACCTTTGGAAAATTGTATGTGAACACCATAACTAAAAATCTGACATGTTGCACTCACATGACTTTCTCTACTCTTGTACTAACCATTCTTACAAACTCCTATTTCTATATCTTCTTCGTGTTAGTTGAGATAAACATTTGTACAAATTATCTTATTGCTTATTTCCTTGTAGGTACAAGGGGAATGTTAGAATACAGCTGTTCCATTTCACGAAAGCTTTTAAGTTTTCCGAAACTCACACACTGAACAAGGAATATCTCCGAAATGGTTCACTCTACAAGAAAATTTATTGAGACATAAATTGTGTATTTCAGCAAGATCTACATTTTTTATATAGTATAATTTTGTCTATCTCTAACGGTTTACCAGTTATGTAAAACTCGCCCAGAGTAAATACGGCTACAGGGACTATAGCGAGAAAATTCAAGATATGCATTCCATTTGTCATAAAAATATCTCAAACATATGACATTTTAATCAGAATCGTTGGAGCCATTTTCAAGAAAATCAAAATGTTTGAAAAGTGGTACATGTAAAGGGTAGTTTAGGGTGGGACTATTTTCTTCAAAATCTTTGTGTCGCATCCTTGAAAGACATTAAACTTAAATACCAACTTTCGTTTTTAACCGACATTTCGTTTTTGAGTTATGGTGTCCACAGACTGACACACACACACACACACACACACACACACACACACACACACACACAGAGAGAGAGAGAGAGAGAGAGAGACAGGCGCGCGCACGGAACATTTTCTAAAAACGATTTTTTTGGGGGGGGATTCAGGGGACCTCAAAACATATGCTTGCGGTGAAACCTCGACATCCAATTTTTTGGGTGGAATATAATACTTTCTCTACTTACTATACGCAGTAGAGAAAGTGAAAATCGGTTATGTTATAAATTTGGTATCGATCTTCAACTTCTTTCAAGAATGTGACACGAAGATTTTCAAGAAAATTGTCCCGCTCCAGACTATCCCTTATATAAAAAATATTTCGAAATTGTTTAATGTCTCAAAATGCTTTTATGTATTGTTATTAAAATAGCACATACCTAAGACATTTTGATGCCAAATAAAACAGATCCTTATTTTTTCGGAAAATCCTCAGAAATCCTCTTCATTCTGAATCAGCTTTGTATAACTGGTAAGTGGTAAGGGATAGAATTTACTGCACTAAAGTGTAGCTTTAGTTGAATCATACAATTTTTGATAATTTATGTAAAATGTTTATACGTAGAGTTGGCCATATCCGAGAATGTCCTTGTTTTAGCTGATTCCTGCAACGATAGGAGAGTCCTGTTCTGGAGAGATTTAATGGGTTTATTTATTTATTTATAATAGTATTAGACATCTGACCATATCGATACATTCACTAGAGCAGCAAAAAGGGAGATTAAACCTTGGAATTACATTTATCTGGAGTATTTCATACATAAAATATGAATTTAAATATTATGACACAAAGATTAGTTCAGAAAATGTTAAATTCTGTAAAAAAATAACCTAAAATACATTCATTTCGATTAGTACAGTTTGACTATGTATATTTAATTCAATCTTGTATTGTTGTTATAACACAATGGATTTTTAATCCATTGTAATGTATAACAAATTGTTTTTAGCGGTTTATGTGATACAGTTGTCGATACTGACTAAAAAAACCAAATGAACGATGAGGTGATAATTCGTATACGATAATTTCAGGTCGCTTCAGCTGTTGTGGAAGTTAGGTTAAATAGATCTAGTTTTCTGACATTTAAAAACCGCCGAGAATGCTGTAGTCGTTTTTTGGATTGTTTGTTATTGGTTTTGACAAAAGGCGGGAGATGTAAAGTTGGGGAATGCGCCACCTACTTCCCTTGTGCATTGCATAAACATGATTTGATCCCGTCCTTCCATAGACCACACTTTAAGGAAGTTTTTAAAGAAGGAATAAATGAATATATTGAACCTCGACTTCACAACTTGGTGAGAACATAGTTTTCTAGGAAGAAATGCCCTCGTGCTTCTCAGAAGTTGAGCAATGACGTCATATCTCCCTAGTAGCTAAGGGTTTCTGCAAGACATTGCAATATCCCCACATTGTATTATTGTTAAATCCTTTGTAGTTATAAACTAAATATCTTATTGGAACGAAAACCATCTATAACATTTTCCCCTCCATAATGACGCGATCTGGTTACATTTGGTGATATTTCATCTGTTAGGTTGCATTAGTACTGCCAACTGTACGTATAACATATAACCACGGTAAAGCTACGGATATAGTTGGTGTTATCGCGTCTGTTATGTTGCCACAAAGCCCTTATTTTCGAACCCGTTGCAGAGAAACCAATCGTTGGACACTATTAATCTATGGACGCCATTATATTGTTCGTATGTTCGTGGTTTTCTCTTAAACTGTTTCGGAGCAGTATATATACATATATAAGGTATAAATTTCATTTGTCCTGAAAATCTCTTAAACATGTATTTTTATCAAAATCGTTACTCATTGCGACAAAATTAAAAATTTCGCAAAGGGCAATTTGAAATGGAAGAATTCTTTTAAAAACTTTCATTTTCATTCTCCGAACATTTTACTGCTTAAAATGTGCATCTTGTTAAAGCACCCATCCTAAACCACCCTTAAATGGAAAATCTTTCGAAAATGTTTATTTTCTTGAAAATGGCTCTAATGATTTTGATTAAAATGTCATATGTTTGAGATATTTGTGTGACAAATGAAATGTATATCTTGAATTTTTTGGCGATAGCCCCTGTAGTCGTATTTACTCTGGACGACTTTTGCATAACTGGTAAACCGTTAGAGATAGACAAAATATACAAAAAATGTAGATCTTGCTAAAATACACAATTTATGTCTGAATAAATTTTCTTGTAAAGTGAACTATTTCGGAGATATTCCTTGTTATTTGTGTATGAGTTTCGGAAAATTTAAAACTGGTGAAATGGAACATCGTTGTTCATAGTACAAGAGTAGAGAAAGTCAAGTGAGTGCAACACTTCAGATATTTTTATTTACTGTAGAAAGGCGTAGAAAGTGTAAAAATTTGTTAACAGTAGAAGTTTACATAATGCGCATATCACCTGTGTATTTTTATCGGAAGAGTCACTACTATAAGTTGTCGCCCATTCTTCAGTGGCGTGACGTTGGCAGAACCAGTTAGTTGTCAAGGCAAGGTAAGGTAAGGCAGGGTCTGTGAATCAACTGGGCCATAGATAACAGTATTCTCGGAACCAGCAAGCATGCTGTGACCGCTGCCTCGCCTATGATAACAACAGATAATTAATCAGACACTTGCTTGGCTGCTTCCGGTATGGTTCGCAACAAGACAGTGGCACGGTATCGCATGGCGCCCAACACGGGGCCTTGGTTCGGATTCCTCTGTGTACAGTCTTGAGTATTGCAAGGAAATACCATTGATATTATTAATATTATTATTACTATTATTATTGTTATTATTATTACTTTGCTCAAAATGTTCATGTCGTGTTCTTAAAAGACGTTGAACTAAAATACCAATTTTGTTTTCTAACCGACTTTTCTTTTTTGAGCTACGCTGCTCACAAACACACACACACACACACACACACACACACACACACACACACACACACACACACACACACACACACTTACTGTGCGTGGTAGAGAAAGTAATAGAGCACGTAAAGGGATAACAACAAAATTAGAAATGCGATATAAATAACATGCCAGTTACATGAATTATAATTGTAGTCAAGAGTTTGTAAGAATGGTGAGCAGAAGAGTAGAGAAAGTCATGTGAGTGCAGCACATCAGAGTTTGATGCAGGGTTTTCACGCCGATCAGTTGAAGTTTAAAGAGAACAGTTGGCTATACTGTAAGTAAAATGGCGCTAGCGTGGCAGTCTGGAGAAGCAGCGATCAACGTCCAAATTAATGGAAGGAAGGAAGGAACCGACCGCCAGTGAGAGTCGGAGAATCTCTTTTCTCTCTATAAATTAACATGGTGTGCGGAAGACAGGGATGAAAACACATGGCCCTGCCGATAAGCTAAGCCAGAGATTCACTTTCTACTGCGCCCGCGTCTGCTCATCTGGAATAATAAACTCTTCCTCGGCAAGGCTCCTCTCCAGGAAATTATTAACAATAAAAGTAGATAACTTTTGAGTTTTTGTAACGTGCCTAATCATTTTGTTGTGATTTACACTTGCCAATAAGGAGAGGGCAGAACTAACGAACCAGCTGCACACAGATATTCGCATCAAATAACACTTCCATCATTAGCTGAGAAATGTGACAAGACAGAAAGTTTTAAATATGCACGATACTGCGTATATACTGAACTGTGCTGCCACCTGTCGCTAGTGCAACCAAATCCCTTATATATGACAAACTACTTCTACTCGACAATAACTTATTTCTACTTCTTCCGAGCAGAAGGCGGCGGCGATGGCGTTTGTGGTGGTGGTGGTGGTGCTGGTGGTGGTGGTACTGCTGGTGGTGTTGGTGGTGGTACTGGTGGTGATGGTGGTACTGGTGGTGGTACTGGTGGTGGTACTGGTGCTGTTGGTGGTACTGGTGTTGTTGGTGGTACTGGTGGTAGTGATGGTGGTACTGGTGGTGGTACTAGTGGTGATGGTGGTACTGGTGGTGCTGGTGGTACTGGTGGTGGTACTGGTGCTGTTGGTGGTACTGGTGGTGGTGATGGTGGTACTGGTGGTGGTGATGATGGTGGTACTGGTGGTGATGGTGGTACTGGTGGTGCTGGTGGTACTGGTGGTGGTACTGGTGGTGGTACTGCTGGTGGTACTGGTGCTGTTGGTGGTACTGGTGGTGGTGATGGTGGTGGTACTAGTGGTGATGGTGGTACTGGCGGTGCTGGTGGTACTGGTGGTGGTACTGGTGGTGGTACTGGTGGTGGTACTGGTGCTGTTGGTGGTACTGGTGGTGGTGATGGTGGTACTGGTGGTGGTGATTGTGGTGGTACTGGTGGTGATGGTGGTACTGGTGGTGGTGGTACTGGTGGTGGTGATGGTGGTACTGGTGGTGGTGATGGTGGTGGTACTGGTGGTGATGGTGGTGATGGTGGTACTGGTGGTGCTGGTGGTACTGGTGGTGGTACTAGTGGTGGTACTGGTGGTGGCGGTACTGGTGGTTCTGGTGGTGGTACTGGTGCTGTTGGTGGTACTGGTGGTGGTGATGGAGGTGGTACTGGTGGTGGTGATGCTGGTGGTGGTGGTGATGGTGGTGGTACTGGTGGTGGTGATGGTCGTACTGGTGGTGGTGATGGTGGTGGTACTGGTGGTGGTGGAAATGGTGGTACTGGTGATGATGGTGGTAGTGGTGGTGGTGATGGTGGTGGTGATGGTGGTGGTACTGGTGGTGTCGGTGGTGGTACTGGTGGTGTTGGTGGTACTGGTAGTACTGGTGGTGGTACTGGTAGTACTGGTGGTGGTACTGGTGGTGCTGGTACTGGTGGTGCTGGTACTGGTGGTGGTGGTGTTGGTGTTGGTACTGCTGGTGGTATTGGTGGTGTTGGTGGTGCTGGTGGTATTGGTGGTGGTACTGGTGGTCTTGGTGGTGTTGGTGGTGGTACTGGTGGTGTTGGTGGTGGTACTGGTGGTGTTGGTGGTGGTACTGGTGGTAGTGGTGGTGTTGGTGGTGGTACTGGTGGCACTGGGGGTTGATGGTGGTACAGGTGCTGTTGGTGGTGGTACTGGTACTGGTGTTGGTGGTGGTACTGGTGGTAGTGGTGGTGTTGGTGGTGGTACTGGTGGCACTGGGGGGTTGATGGTGGTACTGGTGCTGTTGGTGGTGGTACTGGTGCTGGTGTTGGTGGTGATGGTGGTGGTGGTACTGGTGGTGGTGACGGTGGTGGTAGTGGTGGTACTGCTGGTGGTACTGGTGGTGATGGTGGTACTGGTGGTGGTGATGGTGGTGGTACTGGTAGTGGTACTGGTGGTGGTGGTGATGGTGGTACTGGTGGTGGTGATGGTGGTGGTACTCGTGGTGTTGGTGGTGGTACTGGTGGTAATGAAGGTGGTGCTAATGGTGGTACTGGTGATGGTGGTGGTACTGGTGGTGGTGATGGTGGTAGTACTGGTGGTGTTGGTAGTGGTACTGGTGGTGGCGGTACTCGTGGTGGTGGTGATGGTGGTGGTACTGGTGGTGGTGGTGATGGTGGTGGTACTGGTGGTGGTGATGGTGGTACTGGTGGTGGTGCTGGTGGTGTTGGTGGTGGTACTGGTGGTGTTGGTCGTGGTACTGGTTTCGGTACTGGTGGTGGTGGTACTGGTGGTGGTGTTGGTAGTGATACTGGTGGTGGTGGTGTTGGTGGTGGTACTGGTGGTGTTGGTGGTGGTACTGGTGGTGGTGGTACTGGTGGTGGTGATGGTGGAGGTACTGGTGGTGGTGATGGTGGTACTGGTGGTGGTGATGGTGGTACTGGTGGTGGTACTGGTGGTGTTGGTGGTGGTACTGGTGGTGGTGTTGGTGGTGGTACTGGTGGTGGTGTTGGTGGTAGTATTCGTGGTGGTGTTGGTGGTACTGGTGGTGGTGTTGGTGGTACTGGTGGTGAGTTCCACTGGTGGTGGTACTGGTGGTGGTGGTGTTGGTGGTGGTGGTACTGGTGGTGATGGTGGTACTGGTGGTGGTGTTGGTGGTGGTAATAGTGGTGTTGGTGGTGGTAATATTGGTGGTGGTGGTACTGGTGGTGGTGGTGGTGTTGGTGGTGGTGGTACTGGTGGTGATGGTGGTACTGGTGGTGGTGTTGGTGGTGGTAATAGTGGTGTTGGTGGTGGTAATATTGGTGGTGGTGGTACTGGTGGTGATGGTGGTACTGGTGGTACTGGTAGTGGTGTTGGTGGTGGTACGGGTGGTGATGGTGGTACTGGTGGTACTGGTAGTGGTGTTGGTGGTGGTACTGGTGGTGATGGTGGTACCGGTGGTGGTGTTGGTGGTGGTAATAGTGGTGTTGGTGGTGGTAATATTGGTGGTGGTGGTACTGGTGGTGATGGTGGTACTGGTGGTACTGGTAGTGGTGGTGGTGGTACTGGTGGTGATGGTGGTACTGGTAGTGGTGTTGGTGGTGGTACGGGTGGTGGTGGTGGTGATGGTAACAGAAACATATATTCAATATAAAATCCATATGGCTTTCCTGTGATAGAACAATATTACATTGATATGTCAAATTATTTATAGTTAAACGAACTAATATGTACTTCTAAACAGCACGAGGTTGGCTTATTATCTACTCGTAAGTCAAAAAAGGACAAACTTTATTCCCAGATTTGAACATTCGATCTCTGCAATATTAATCTAGAATACTCTCTGTTACGTCAGAACGAACTGTTCTTGTTTGGTTTTGCCTCTCCCACACTTCTGTCGAAGGGGTGAAGAAAGTTCATTGAACAGCTGTGCGTTATGCGGCCCCTGATACTTTTGAGAGGGAGTAAAGTGTAATTGCAGGTAATGTATAAATTAAGATCAATTGTTACAGGACTGGAATACACGCCTAACATAACTGTGTGTAATTACATGTAACAGTGGAGTACTTTGTACCGTAATTTATTATTACACGAATATTTCCCAACATCTCCGATTTTGTCAGTTCTAACCTCACTTTTCAATATACCGCTGAATTGTGAGGCATATTCCCCAAGAACATTGACACGTAATACTGCCAAAGTGACGTGACTAATGTGATAAATAGCGTTAGTACTGTCTCATGTCAAGGAAAATATGTAGAACACCTAGATAAGGGAACGCGATAGGAGGTTCGTTTTACTGTTGTTCATTTTGAAAAGTGGCAGTGTTGTAGAGGTCGAGCGACATGTGAGAGTGGTAGATATATCTATTATGGCCGTCCTTATGTTCCTCGCTATTTGGGCGACACTGGGCTGTGCGACGGGCTCGCGGATACTGGCCGTATTACCTGTGCCTTCGATCAGCCACCAGGTGGTGTACAGGGCTCTTACTCTCGGCCTGCAGGCCAGAGGTCATCAACTTGTAGTCCTGACCACAGACCCAGTCGACGCTTCCCACTTGCCCAACTACACACAGATAGATCTCTCACACTTCTACGGAATATGGAAAAACAGGCTCAACTTCGCAGAGAAAAGGGAAGAAGGCGCGAGTGTAGTGACCATGGTCAAGGAGATCATCAACTTGGGTGTGGACATCTGCGATGGTGTTTTGTCTCACCCTCAAGTTGCAGCTTTAATTACAGAGCACAAACTTGGAAGATCCGGGCAAGGATTTGACCTAGTGATTTCAGAAATGACAATGACGCCTTGCACTCATGCGTTCGCGCCGTTCTTTAACGTACCTCTGATTGGGATATCGTCGTTGGCGGCGTCCAGCACTGTGCACGCGTCTATTGGCAACCCCACACACCCAGTGTACGCACCAGATCCAATGCTCGGCTTCATCGCCCCGCTCTCCTTCAAAGAACGTGTCATATCCCTTATTTATTTACTGTTCATCAACATGTTCCTTGTGACGGTTATCATGCCACGTCACGAAGAAATCGCCAAGCGACACTTTGGAGGTGACACCCCCCCGCTTCTGGAGATTTCCAGGAATGTCAGCGTCCTCTTCGACGGCTCCACTGCGATACACGACGTCCGTCCCACAGTTCCTGGCTTCGTGCGCATTGGCGGCATTCACCTTGGCAGCCCTAGACCTCTTCCAAAGGTAAATAACTGCAATTTACACTAAACATGGCGAGTTGGGCCTCAGTGACTAACGCTAAAGCTTTGTTTTTTACCTTCTCTATTATGTATAGTAAAGTAGAAGTATTGTATTCCACCTAAAAGAAAAAAAAAAGCATTTTTAAAGAAAGGTCCGTGTGTCTGTCAGTCTCTGGACACCATAACTCAAAAACGAAAAGTCCGTTAAAAACCAAAGTTGGTATTTAAGCTTAATATCTTTCAAGGATGCGACACAAAGATTTTGAAGAAAATAGCGCCACCCTAAACTACCCTTTACATGGAACATTTTTCTAGAACTTTGATTTTCTTGAAAATGACTAACGATTTTTATTAAAATGTCATATGTTTGAGATATTTTTATGACAAATGAAATGTTTATCTTGAATTTTCTGGCTATAGCCCCTGTAGTCGTATTTACTCTGGACGACTTTCGCATAACTGGTAAACCGTTAGAGATAGACCTAATCATACTATACAAACACTGTAGATCTTGCTAAAATACACAATTTATGTCTCAATGAATTTTCTTGTAGGGTGAACCATTTCGGAGATATCCCTTGCTATATATGCGAGTTTTGGAGAACTTACACTTCTGTCAAATGTAACACCATTGTTCATTTTTTATATGTTAACCGTAGCTGTATTCCCATATTCTCCTTGTACCTATAAGAAGACAAACAATAACATAATTTGTACAAATGTTTATCTCAACTAACACGAAGAAGATATAGGAATAAGAGTTTGTAAAAATGGTTAGTACAAGAGTAGAGAGAGTCATGTGAGTGTAACACATTACATTTTTTATAATGATTAGATACTATGTTTGTTTACTCAAAAGCTTCAAAGAAATGAGCCGGATTATAAAAAAGATAACTACTATTTAAAATGCATCTCGAAACGGCAGTTTTAATTACCCCAATAATTAACTTCTTTTCTTTGTTTGTGTTTGCAGTATTTAAGAGAGACTTGTGGTTGTTGGTAATATCCTTATTTACTGCACTTTCTCTCACTGTTTCTTCTCTACCAGGTTGTTGCCGTCTGCGGTCTGTTTTCCAGTTAGCGTTGCGTTGTGTTTCTCACTCTTTCGCTAAGCTGTACTGCCTTCTTCTGTGGTTACTTTCTACTAGTGCTAAACGAAAATACAGCGCACACATACACACACACATACACACACACACTCTCTCTCACACACACACACACACATACACACACACACACACGCACGCACGCACACACACACACACATACACTCACACACTTTATTCTAACTTCTAAAGAACACGCCCACATCTCCTAATTGGAAATTGCTCCTTTGATGCGTTAAATTACATTAATTAAGTCCCTATCAAGTTGAACAAACCAATGTTCTAACCTTTAAATGCCTTTAGGGAAATATCCGCCACATTTGTGATATTACATAAGCAAAGATTACATGTTAAATGCTTTTAGTGGAATCCATATGGGGATATAAACTGCAATTTATGTGATGAACGCTCTCACACGACTTTCCCTTCTCTTTCTTACACCTCCTCCCCTACCTGGTTCATGTCAATCGAGATAAACATTTGTACAAATTATTTTAATGCTATTTTATTGTAGGTACAAGGGAAATACAGTAGGCTTTAAGTAATAGTCACATGTCTTTTATGAGGGCCTTGAAATTCCATTCTCTTTATATGGCTAAGAATTAAAAAGCAAATAATATAGAATTTGAGCGTAAGTATTTGAAAATTCAAAAAATAACGAGGGATAGTTTGGAATTGATTTGCTCCACAAAATATATTTTTGTTTTATTCGGGTCAGTACTAGGATGGTTTAGAGAAGTAAACATCAGCAAAAACCTAAAGGAACAGCTCTAAAATCGCAAAAACATATTTCCGGTGAAATCTCGACATCGAATTTTTCTGTCGAATACTATACTTCCACTAGACTACATCTTACTGTACAAAAATGTAGATTTCGTTAAAACACAATTTATGTACAATTGAATTTTTTGTAGAGTGAACCATTTCGCACATATTCGTTGTTATTTGTATCAGTTTCGTCAAATGAAAGATTGTTATTCATTTTTGTATTCTTAGCTGTGGAAAGAAAATGGAATTTGAAAACTTAAATAGATTTGACTATAGCTCAAAGTCTAGAGTATTTCCATATTCCCCTTGTACCTGCAAGGAAACAAACAATAAGATAATTTGTACAAATGTTTATCTCAACTATCAGAAAAAAGATATAGTAATAAGAGTTTGTAAGAATGAGAGTAGAGAAAGTCATGTGAGTGCAACATATCACTCACATTGTCCATGTTATATTAATGTTTTATTGACATATTGCTTCTAGGATTTGAAGGACTTCCTGGACGGAGGTGCGTCAGGTGCCATTTACTTCAGCTTGGGCACTAACGTCCGAGGTGACGCCTTGACGCCAGAGAAGCGTCAGATATTTGTGGACGTATTCGCAGCACTTCCTCAGTTCAGAGTTCTGTGGAAGTATGAGGGGGACTCGATCCCTGGACTTCCAGACAACGTAATGATCCGCAAATGGTTCCCTCAGCAAGACGTTCTTGGTACGTACCAGACAAATCTGCTCCAAAACTGAACAACTTGACAATGCCATGTTCATGCTCGACAACTATTTTTGTATGTTTTGAAAGCTAATTGACTGTCCCATATTTTAGATCCTCTGTGACAGTTAACTGTCATATTATACAAGCAGAACATAGTTGTCATTATACTCAAACATCCATACATCCATTTATGCTCTATCATGAAACTAGGTTGAAACCTTTGTGAACATTTCCGTACTATTTTACAAAGTTTCAAGTTCAAGTTATTTATTGTAAAAGTATTTGCCTGGTGCCGGTACATTGGGCCAGGCTTACAGGCTATATTTACATTGATTTACAGTTGACTTTGTTCATATTTATAGTTTTCGCTATATACAAAAACCCATACGGTGACCATCTGTAGGTCACGAAGAATAGTTTTCTTTTGTGTCTTTGGGTTATATATACATATCTTTCGGAACGACAGAATTGGCAGACAATTGGCAGGGGGAGGGACTGCTATTTTGCTTAGAAATACTATTGCTCATGCTTCTATTTTACAAATTTTATAAGCTTTTCACATTTATTGCTTTTCACTGTCTTTAAATTCCTCAGCAGTGCTACTTATGTATGCTAGAACATGCATTACTTGTTCACACAGCTATTTTAGACTTATCAACATTTTGCTTACTTTAAACACCTTTAAATTGCTTCTTCTACCCACTTTGAAAATGAAATGAAAGTTAAACGAAATCCAAAATAAATTAATGAAATCTAAAACAATCATGTGGTGCCATCTGTGATAAAAACAGTGAACTAATACCTCTAACAGTCTAGCTAGTGCCAAATTTGTCCACTGAACATTAAGCAGCACCAATAGCACGAAATTTCAAACTTTTTATCACAGTAAGTTGAATTATTTGACAGTTGCCGTGAAGTGCCACGAATTAACTTCAATATTGTATTAAACAGGCTTCAAGTTTAATGTATTAGATTGCACTGAAATACTAAAATGTGATGTGTTACACTCACATGACTTTCTCTACTCTTATTCTTCTATTTACCTCGACGAGTATGAAGAAGTTAGAGGAGTAAGTGTTTACAAGAACAGTTTATGTAAGAGTGGAGAATATCATGTTAGTTCAACACGAGTTAAACTCCTTGTTTGACTTTGTAAGTGTGGCCCTCGTTGAAGCAACATTGCCATTACTAATGTTGCAGCATATCCGAAGGTTAAACTCTTCATCTACCAAGGCGGACTCCAGAGTACAGAGGAGGCGATTCAGGGAGAGGTTCCAGTTATAGGGATTCCCTTCCTGGCAGATCAGGACCACAACGTGAAGAGGATGAGACTCTCTGGTGCTGGTCTGGTCCTCGACTACAAGTACCTCGCCAAAGACCGACTGCTCGAGGCAGTTCAGCAAGTTCTCTTCAACTCTAGGTAAGAGACACTCCTGCGACTACCGTCGGTAACGTCTGTGGCCCGTAATCGGGAGGTCGCAGCTTCGATCCCCCATGATTATCGCACGGGTTGTCAACCCTGACTCACATGCTGATATTCCACATCGGCGAGACACATTGGGACTTACTTCAACGTTTCCAGCTTATTTGACATTTCTTCACTAATAAACTTCTCGCAACACTGCTACAAACACAAGAGAACCTGTTTTCCTCCAATCCTACTCACTTATTTCTCACGCACAGTTCTATACATCACATCCGCCAAATTTGGACTCATTCGGGAAGTTCTCTCATGTTATTGCAATAAACAGAAGCATATATTCAAATATTCCATGTGCATGCCTCCGTTATATATGTATGTACAGTTAAACATAAGAAATTAAATTTGCGTGGTTCAACGTGCACCGACTTTTGGTTTTTCAGCTATGTATCCCACAGACTAACAGATACACAGACACACACATGGACCTTTTTCTAAAAAGGTTCCTTTCCTTAATTCAGGGGCGTCAAAACATATATATCCGGTAAAATCTCGACATCGAATTTTTGTGTGTAGTACAATACTTTGTCTACTATAGGTAGTAGGGAAAGTAAACATATTTAATTAATCTTTTATTTCATTATCAACATTTGTACATTAATTTCACGCCATCAGATACTAACTACTTGTCTTTTACATTGTTTCAGCTATAAAGAGAGCATGAGGAAGTTAAGCAGCGTTGTGAAAGACCAGCCGGAGAGTTCCCTGGAAAGAGCCATCTGGTGGACAGAGTATGTAATCCGACATAAGGGTGCCCGTCACTTGAGGTCTCCAGCCCTGGACCTCACTTGGTACGAGTACTTGCTGCTAGATGTCATCGCCTTACTCCTTGCACTTCTTGTCCTCTCAATTTGGCTTCTAAGGCGCCTCGTCAAACTATTGCTTTCGTATCCTAGATCTCAGCAACCTCGAGCTAAGACGGACTGAGTTCTTTTGTATTATGTAACATTGACTTTATATTTTACTCCTCCGGTACTCTTTGGCGGGAGAAAGTTGTGAGAAAGGCTAAGAAGAGATGCTAGCAATTGACAGCGTCGTTGAACAACAAAATAATTTTAACTTCTTAATTGCTATCTTTATAGTCTGATTGCAGTAGGTCCAATCACCCTCTCACCTTACCCACCCCTCCCGGCCTTAGCGAATTATCTTCATCAGGTCAAGATGCTAATCTCCCTTCGAAACTTCTTACCCAATACCTCAGTAGACTTATAATTTGTTGTACCTCTGCTTCAGTTTGAATCAAACGTTCTGCCCTTACATATTGCTATTTATCTCTAAACGGGGTAAGTATGGACAAAAACACAGCTATTAAGAACACTTAGCGCATTTCTCTTACATAATAAATAAAAACTGGATTTCAATGTTGGCATCACTATATATTGAGAATCCGTGCGTTCGTTAGAGCTATGTCGACATATTGTATAAATAATCTGTAATTGTCTCAAATCAAACATACAATCCAGCAACAGAAACTAAACATATAAGAAACATTTCTCATTTAGTTATTTGAATTGTAAGATTCCATCCGTTGTGCATAAGGCTTTTATGGAATGCGAAGATGTAAAAGTGTCTTAAATACACACCGTGACATCTATCGGTGACGAAGTTTACTAGGATAAATGTCACCACGCTGTTTATCTTCGGAGTTCTATTATATTTGACTAGACTATGCAGCAAACGCCAGGGCACTTTTCATTTCGCAATTAATTTAATATACTTTTAAAAATATTTATATTATCACATAAAAAGGAACTACTGTTGAAAATTAGATTCTTGAATCTCAGAACCAAACTCACTTGCAGAATCTTCTAATAATGGGAACACAAGAAAAGGCCACAGTCAAGCTTCTACACCCCCGATAGGCTTCGAGCAGCGAACTTCTCCTCCAACAACTTCCCTGATTATTAAAACTAAACCAAAGTTCATAAAGAAATCCAGAAAATCTGAGGTTATAACAAGCCAAGAACTTATAAATGTTCTTAAAGCTAGAAAAACGGCCCGCACCGAAAAGGAAAAGGTAGCAGCAATGAAAGCATGGAAAGTTAGAAGAAGCTTGTCTCTGCAAGGAATGCCAACAATGTTGCAAGGAAGGGGATAACTGGGTACAGTGCCTCAGTTCTATAAACTAGTACCACGGTAAGTGAAAATTATACATATTTTGTGTCATAATTGTGTGAACATAGACACTGAGAACATTGTTGGAAACACACCTTATTGTACCTTATTTCAGAATAATTACTTTTCAACTTGTTAAAATGAACGATCACAGCTTCTGTTAAAACAACATTTTTGATTCCACAACAATTAGTACGGCCTTCGTTTGGAAAACTGTGCATAGTGTTTCCATTTTCCCCGCTTTTACCCTACTAATGTGTTCAAATTTATACATTTACATTTCCTTTACCCGACTAAGTTGCTTTATGCGTAACAAAGACTTTCAGACGATTTTATCAACGTTAACTACCTACACTATCTACATCGGCCCCGTGTTTTATCTTTTTCAAACCGGAATCAACGAGCTTTTAAGTTAAAAAATGAAAGGTAAATATTCGTCCTGTATAGGTCTTTTTTATACTTCAGCCATGTAATGCTACGCACACTGGTAAAAATAAACCACTAGAATGTTTCATTAATACAGTCGGTGCGCTACATTTCTTCTATATTTACAAATAAAACGTTTAGTATGCGCTAAAGCCACAAAAGCTTTCCTTTTTTCTTTTTTTTTTTTCGCGTTTGGCAATTACTGATTCATTTTCAGATGAAATGCTTTGCTATATCAAGTTTACGCGAGTCAACATAAAATTGCGTACATTTAAGCGTAGAAGGTATCGGTATTTATTAAAATGGGAGGAAAATATGCTTTTGAAATACAAATTGTGGATGTATATGTAGACATATAGGGGTGTAAGGGGGAAACCTCGCGCACGTAGACCCATACACATCTACAGTGACTAAGGAATCACCTCCCTTTGTTTACTGGACAGTACCTGTGTGTGTTAGTCTTGCCCTCGGTTCAACAGATACAGTTACCTAGCACCAACGCTTCTGTACAATAGGTAAGGCTTCTGCATACACGTGATGAAGCAAGGTGGTGTGGTACAGGGATGAGATCTAGAAGGTTAACTTGTCCACCACACACCGAGTCACAAGATATCTACTAACAGATCCGTCATATTACTACTTATATTTAAAGTGACTCAAAGTAAATGGAGACAAAATTAATTTGAACTTGTTCAAAAGGTGGGTCAGAGGGTCTTGCCAATTTTGATTCTTCAGTTTTCTGTTTTCTAAAGGTAGATGTATCTTGGAAGCTTGTTGAAGTTTTTAGTTTAACTGTATCTTAATGATGTAAGCACTCCTGACTTCGGAACTTTTAATCGTGAACAGGAAACTCACAGACTGGGGGGGGGGGGGGGGGGGAGGTGTGCTTTTAATGAATTAGCAGGAGTTTATATACGCTTACTTTGCAAGACTTTTTTGTATTCTTTTGTATACTTTGACGGGATCTGTGCGTTTTGCTGAAGCCAAGTTCTTAAAGTTTTCTGGTATCTTAGTACTTTTCTGTTTTGCTTCTGTTAATTACTTACCGTATATATCCAGTAAAATACTTAATTTATATGTTGTTGCCTGTATTTTGATTGTGCAAAATACATTTAAGATGACCTATAAAATTGCTGAGGAATAAAAAAGGACCCAAAATTTGTATGCAAGTATTTTATGTCTGTTTGTGCCTGTTGCCCCAATTACAGGTTTGGAATTACACACAATTAAATTCAAGCACTGTCTTCTTATATCTAAGCTAAAATTATTACAAGAATGAGACAGTTTGTAGATGGGCAGTTCATTGACTTACGCACTGTGTGTGAAACAGTTCCTGCAAGATGATAAGAGGAAAATAACACCTGCAAGAGGAAACGGAATACTACTTTTAGATAACTGAATACAATATGGAATGGAAAGATTGTGATGGTCGGATTTACGTATCACGGCTTACCTCGTTCTGCAGGTTCTCGAATGAACTCGATTGTCCTTCAGTATGAGTTTGTACCTTGAGACGTCCTTTTGACGTCAAATTAAGGTAAAAATATGTTTTGACCATCTAAAATTTATCCATGTTCCACTGCAAATGTAACTCTAAATGTGCCAACTGTCACGGCAATTTTAAATAGTTTTAGTGCCCCCGTACAGATGGCACTCCTATATAATTTTATCTCCAAAAGGGTTATGTGTAATTTTTCAGTTCAATTCGCACGACAATTGGCTTTTGCATTGTTGATTTCAATTTGTTTTGTCTACACATACTGCATTTTTGGTTGTAATTAGTATGGATGAGACAGAAAATAAATAAAGGAACACAAAACAAGATTCACTGGAGAGAAATACTATACATAAAGAAATATAAAGAAGCTAACAAACGTGAATTTTCAATGTGGTCACTAGTTCAGTTTTCCCACGCTACTGAGGTTCTTAATTTCCTATGTCTGGTGTTAAAGTACTTTGGTATTTTGCGTATTTAGAATTGGCATTAAAAAAAGTATCTGAAGTGTTGAACTCACATCAGACGTATTCTTGTGCAAATCATTCTCACAAACTCTTATTTCTATATCTTCTTCGTGTAATTGAAATAAACATTTGTAGAAATCTTATTGTTTATTTCTTTGTAGGAATATGGGAATACAGTAGACTTTGAGCGATAGATAAATCTTTAAAAGCTTTGAGATTCCGTTATCTTTGCACGCTAACAAAAAAAAAAAAAAAAAAAAAAATGAATTAAGGTGTTCTATTTGA
>CM060965.1:183823401-183883401 GCA_030765045.1 Tenodera sinensis | reverse complement strand
CTTCCAGGCATACCTTTAGTTCCAGGTTCACCATCTTTTCCCGACAATCCTGGAGGTCCAGTCATGCCTTTGTCTCCTGGAGGTCCCTGAGGTTCAGGTAACCCTTGTAGACCAATGAGACCACGGTGTCCTTTTGCACCCTTTGGACCTTCTTCTCCTCTATCACCCTTACCTCCCTCTGGCCCTGGAGGTCCTGGCTTTCCTCTAGCTCCCTGTGGCCCTTCTACACCCTGTGGTCCAGTTTCTCCTCGAAGACCCCGTTCTCCTGCTGGTCCTGGAGGTCCATTTGGACCAGGTGGCCCTGGAAGACCTGGTGCCCCTGGAGTTCCCGGAGGTCCTGAAGGTCCTACAGGTCCCTTATCTCCCGGTCTTCCTGCAATGCCAGGTGTTCCTGCTTTACCTGGTGCTCCCTCTGGTCCCTGTTCTCCAATTGGTCCCGGTGGTCCTAGAGGTCCTGCAATACCTTGTGGTCCTGGAGGTCCTTCACTGCCTGGCTTCCCTGGTGGACCTGTCTCACCTTGTGCACCTCTCTGACCTCTGAGGCCAGCAGGTCCTGTTGGGCCGGGTAATCCTGGAAGTCCTCTGTCTCCTGGAGGGCCCTGTGGACCAGGTTGTCCTGGAGCTCCATGTTGTCCTTGAGAGCCTGAGTCACCCTTAGGTCCTTCAGGTCCTGGTGCACCAGCTTGTCCTGGAGGTCCTGGATTGCCCTGTTCACCTTTCATTCCTGGGAATCCACGTTCACCCTTCATTCCAGGCAAGCCTACCAGACCCTGAGGGCCAGGGAATCCTTGTAAACCTTGAGGGCCAGTAGGACCTCGCTCTCCAGGGGGCACGATCCTAGGTATCGCTGTTGGATAGTGTCCCTTGGTCCAGGTAGGACGATGTATGCCATCCTGCTTCGAAATTCTGCAACAGTACCGCCGGTCTTGACGGTCCCTCGTCCAGTTGCCCTTCTTCCTGGTGTGTTGACGGGCCATCCTGCGCACTTTGAAACGGCTCACTAGGTACCATGTCCGCCGACCTCTCTGGCGCACCTTCGCAGCCACCTTGCTTCCGATGGGTCCGGCAACAAACCCCACCACATCCGCGCGAGTCGCGTCCACCGCTGCACTCGTGTTCACTCGTGCTCGGCACGGCCTCTCCTGTATCCTGCCGTCCACGATGATGTCCACCATTCTTCCGTTCACGGCACTATGCGTCAGGTGATTGGATGGCCCCGACGGTCCCCCCATGTCACACGCCAAGTCGGTTCTCGCGTGTTGCTCGTTTGCTTGTGCGCTTCCCTGCTGATCGTCCGAAACGGGCGCAACTGTCGCCTCGGCCACTAGGTGCTCCCTCCCCGGCTCCGCGCTATTCCGTCTGCCCCTGGCATCCAGTACTTTGACGCTCTCGTCAACTCTTACTACCAGGGCGCCAAGACGTTCCCCGTCGTCCTCCACGACGTCCACGTGCTGGCAGAGGTCTTCCACCTTTTCGCCGAGTTGTTCCACGTCTTCCGTCACGCCAATCCGTTCGCCGAGTTGTTCTACGTCTTCCGTCACGCCAATCCGTTCGCCGAGTTGTTCCACGTCTTCCGTCACGCCAATCCGTTCGCCGAGTTGTTCCACGTTTTCCCTCATATCATCCGAAACGGGCGCAACTGTCGCCTCGGCCACTAGGTGCTCCCTCCCCGGCTCCGCGCTATTCCGCCTGCCCCTGGCATCCAGTACTTTGACGCTCTCGTCAACTCTTACTACCAGGGCGCCAAGACGTTCCCCGTCGTCCTCCACGACGTCCACGTGCTGGCAGAGGTCTTCCACCTTTTCGCCGAGTTCTTCCACGCCTTCCGTCACGCCAGCCAGTTGCTCGTCAATTTTCGCCGATAGCTCCGTCTTCATCTCTTTCAGCTCGGCAGCGAGGTTGTCGTTTCTCGTTTCCATTTTGGCAAATAATTCTTTCATCATTGCCATCATCCTGGTTTCCGAATATCCCACTTCCTGACACCAAATGTAACAAATTTAAATGTAACAAATTTAGCAAATCTTTTTTTATTTTCTCAAGCTTCAAGTACAGCCATACTACTCGTTTTCTGTCTCTTAATCTTTCCAAACTCTCACACCATACTAGTTTCTGTCTCTTAATCTTCAACAACTCAAAACTGTCTCCATAGCAACCTCTTGAAAATCAAAGAGTCTTAATGACATGGAGAAGCCATGTCACAATACTGTAAAACTTTCAATCACTATTTTATTCTACTCATTATTATTTTATCCAGTTTCTCTAAAGAGGACCATCGTTCATATTGTTGATTTAAAATGACGTGAAGCGTATTTACTGGTAGTAATCTTGTTTAATTTTGATTTACTATAGACATGCTTTTAGCCATTTAATTGACTCTCATGCACAACGTAGTTATTACGACATTCTCAACCCCGCGCTGCTGTCTCCAAATTAATTGTGTCAAAAGTTCGTTCGCTCCTGTATCATGAAAATACTGCAATTTGCTCTCAAATGACCTGGAATTCTCACATTAATTTTAAATTAAATCTAGTTTTCTCCAAATTGAATGAATTGTACCCTATTCGTTACTTAACTTGCTACGCACTTTTTCGAAAAACTCCCCCGATTTCACCTTTACGCCTCTATGTAAAGCATTATGTGTTCCCGACCTGAGGAACTTCTATTGGCCGACTGGCACACGCCACGAAAGAAATTTTGAATTTTGTGCGAACATTGGGTGAGCCAAATACACACTTACCAACCTTTGGCGTGAAATTGGGACTTCCCCGAAATATATCGTGGAGAATTTCTACCTCACTCATTTTCGACACACAGATTATTTCATAAAGAGTGAAAGAAGAAATGCCCTCGGTGTTTGAACAATAGGCTCGTGTCATAAAACCCAGGGTTAGGTTCTGCAAAACTCTTTTACCCTCCAAAACTCCGTTAGTATTATTTTAATACAACGATATAAATTTTTAATCAATGTCTTAACTAAATATTCACAAATTTCCTATATAAAATGATCTAAACTACTTTATTTGTTTATACATTACAAGTATTAACATATTTTTATTGGAAGTCAGGCTTGTGTTGGGCTAATGGGTGAATTTCACGCCTCACTTTTTCAACTGGGGCAGGAAGGAAGTAATTCTCGTTAAAAGAAACTCGGCCAAGAGATTTAGAAGGCAGTGGTGCAGCTCTCAGCGTGGTCGACTTTTGCCTTCCTTCCTTTTAATCCGCTGAGGCGCTGCGCTGAGGGTTGGGTAAGCTCTCACTTAGGAGATCCCAACACAACACCTGAGGGGGGGGGGGGGGGGGATCTGTGTACGTAACCATCAACTGCAGGCAGTTCGTTTAGTAAAGTAGAGCAAGATTGTATTCGACCCAAAAATTCGATGTCGAGATTTCACCAGAATAAAAAAAGGATTTTTAGAAAAGGGTCTGTGTGTGTATGTAAGTCAAAAACGAAAAGTTGGTATTTAAGTTTGAAGTCTTTCAAGGATGTGCCACAAAAATTGTAATTTTTTCAAAAATGGCTCTCAACTCTTAAGTCTAATGAGAAGGGCCCGGATGTTTATGAAATGTTCTAGTTTTTATTTGTGACCTTTTTCCATGTAAAATATAAGCAAAGCACAATTTAACAAATTAAAATTATGCATTTCTCATGGGTCATATAAAGTCATATGGATTTTTAAAGCTTTTTGTCATTTTTTATATTATAGTCAAATTTTCTGCTAAATTGTGGTGTTTTGTCTTATTTTTATATTTCTATTCCAGTTTCGCAGTCGTCCCAAAGACTAATTTTTCACATCTGCTAATTCTAGTCCGTAATATTAGCTAGAAATGTATCTTTGCGCAAATTTGGAGGATAAACTGTATGTAATTTGCTATTGTAATTCTTTTTCTGACCACTCTAAAAATGTTACATTTGTGGGGTAGATTGGCTCCTTCAAGTACTATAGGATCTACCGCTGTTTGCATTACCAGGAGAGTTAGGTGGAAATATAACGATTTGGATAATTATTCCCAGCTTAGAAGAGCTTCATTGTGATGGAGTTGGTAACAAGGTGCTTGTGTTTCAGCGCCAGATAAAGCGCAAACTTTCTGTTCATATTCACTGTCACATTCCACCGCTCCGCTCACATTCAAATTAAATACAATATTACCCACCCACCCTCTCTACTTCTGTACCATAATGTCAAACTCATTTCCTAGTCCATAACCTATAGTTGCAATCATCGTAGCATAACATTTGCAGTGGCTGTAACTCGAATCCCTGTTAAATAAACTTTCTACGTGGGCCAATTAAACCACCGGTAAATACACTGTTTTATAAAGTTTCTATTTCTTGCATGATGGTGCTTAATTCAAAAGGAATTGACATTGCAAAGTTCAAATTTGGAATCAGAATTTAGCTATTGGAGTCTGAACATGTATATCATATGTGCAATCTTTATTTGTGGAAAATATGGTAAATTTATAAAAGACAATGGCTTTTTGAGGTAAGAAACAAGCTTCAGGTACCTTGGTTGTGCAGAACATTGCACAACAGTTCAAGAAATAAAGCAAGACAAGATACAAGAATTACATGTTACAAAGCAATGGCAAAGGCAGTGTTTTTATATGGAAGTGGAGCCTGGGTTGTAACAAATAAGGTGCCGTTTCTTGCTCTCTAAAATATCTAAGACAATGAAACAGAGGCAACAAGAGTCCGCGCTTCACTTGTTTTTCATAGTTATAAAATAGAGGAGAGGAACATTTGGAATTTTGAATTTCTGAAGTAAGATGGCATAACTGGCTAAAGTTTGTGGAAAAGTGAAAGTATCGAGCAGTTATATATAAATAAGTGTTATTTTCAAACTAAAAGTATTACAAAATAAAATAATTTAAATGGTTTATGCAACTGAAAGTGTTATTTAGAAGGAAACAGTTGTGTTTCTGATATCATCGCTCTGATAATAGCGAAGAATCTTTTACTCACGACTGCGGCTAACTCGAGGTAATAGCAGCAATACTGAAGTATTTCTACACAATTAATGCCTCTAAGTCCTGTCTTAATTCCTCTCTTAGAGGAAATGCAACTCATCAGTTTGGTTTCCATCGAGGTCATTCCACTACCGTACAGCTCCTGCGTCTTGTTGAGAAGGCTGCCCTGGCCTGGGTTTCCAGGAGAACTTCAAAACAGTTGCAGTGCTCCTGGATGTGGATAGGCCCTTTGCACCAGGGCCTACTGTACAAACTCAGAGACGCAGGTCTCCCTGCCAATCATCACCATTAGCTGACATTGACAAAAAGCTTGTGAAAACACTTCACCTAATACACCTCACGGGTAAATCCGTACTAAATGGATAGGTTTTCAGTGGAAACATAGGTCTATACAAATGTATAATGGCTCTAAAAACGATATAACCAGATAGACAAAAAAATTCTGCATAGGATAATTTGTTCAAACCTGAAATTTACAAGTGAATATTTACACAATGCTATTAGGAACCTGGCAGCAGCGTGAGAGTAGAAAAGGACGAAGGTAATGGCAACTTGTATGTGCTAGACGGAGACAGATATATCACATTTAACTCCATACTGTCATCTAAGGGTGAGACAGGCTATAGAAACACCCGAGCAGCACAGTAGGGGTGTCTGCCGAATTTCTGTATAGCGTGACAAATGTCACCTGTTAATAGTGGATGAGGCGTTTGAAGATAGCTACCTTTGTTTGCTGTATTGTACTAAAATATACATTTATGTAATTTGCAGCATTGCGTTATGAGTTGTAAATAGCAGATCTTTATTCCGTAAAAGCCAATTTCAGTAAATCGACAATCTTTCAACCAAAATAGGTCCAGTTCCACTTATTGCACTCCCAAGTCTTCAATATCACCTATGTGTGTATGTGTGTGTGCGTACGTACGTGTGTATGTATGTATAGTTGATCCATACAGAGGAATGAAGAATAGATATACCTCAAAAGTTCTAACCTGTTAAAAACTGGACACGATGTAGTGGATAATATTCGGTCTAGCAATAATATTCTGGTATTTAACAGCACTGCGCCCGCCAAAGCTATATAGTACATATAATTAACGTAACGTAAGCATACGAAAGTAAATGAGGTAAACAGAAATTATTACCAAAAGCAACAACACACAAATTGGAAACAGTATTGCCTTAAAACGCCCACAATGATACACAAACTACGTTAATAATTTGTGAGATAACAATATGGGCTAGGAAGTTGGTGAAAATTCCATTGTCTGAAGACAAGGTCCAGTTCATTACAAGCTAGAAATCGCTGGAACTCATTTGTCCTTCTATAGCCTTCTTTTCAATTTCTCTACTAGTGAGTAGAGGAAATTAAAAATTTGACCTCGAGAATTCACCGGAAGTATATGTTTTGAAGCCCTCTCAATAAAAAAAGTTTTTAGAAAAAGGTCCGATTTTGAAGAAAATACCCCTACCCTAACCAACCCTCTACATGGAAATTTTTTCGAAAATTTTGATTTCCTTGAAAATGGCTCTAACGACTTTGATTAAAATGTCATATGTTTGAGATATTTTTATAAGAAATGAAATGTATATCTTAAATTTTCTGGCTATAGCCTATGAAGTCGTATTTACTCTGAATGACTTTTGCATAACTGCTAAACCATAAAAGATAGACCAAATCTTACTTTACAAAAAAAATTTACATCTTGCTAAAATACACAATTTATGTGCAAATAACTTTTTTGTAGAGTCAACCATTTCGGAGATATTCCTTGTTGTTTGTGTAAGTTTTGGAGAACATACTTTTGTCAAATGGAGCATCGCTGTGGTAGCCGTGCAAAGAGAAAGGCTCAAAGCCTACAGTATTCCCATATTCTGCAAATGTTTAGCTCAACTAACACGAAGAAGATATAGGAATAAGAGTTTGTAAGAATGGTTAGTACAAGAGTAGAGAAGTCATGTGAGTGCAACACGTGAGATTTTTAAACTTCGCATGTCTGCAACATTTAACCACAGTAGGTTATGTACCTACAGGAAGGAATAAGTTTGAAACAGAAAGGTTGACTGCCGAAAGACACCAGAGCCGATATTTTCTCACAAGACTATAATTTGCCGATGGCATAGATACGAGTAAGTAGGTGCATGCATAAACAAACAGTAAAGCAACCTTCCCAGCGAAAACTAACGTGACATAACATTATAAATAATTATTCCGGCTGAAACATAAGGGACTTTTCAGCTAAAATGTTAAACAAGCACGTATTTGTAAGGCAAAATGAGTAAGTAGGTATCAAATGAAGGATGAAATATTAAGGTGTGGACAGCAGTGACAGAGGCTACGTGGTTCAAAGTGTAAAACATTTATTGCGTTTCATTTTCCTCGCAATTAGGGCTGTCAACTTGTAACGGCATATCAAAAAGAAAACACGGAAAAGGGGCAGAGCCTGTACTCGCAAAGAACACAAAAAATTGTTTAACGTGTTCAATTCATATGACATTCCCTGCCCACTACGTATCGTAAATAGCGAAAATAATGTCAAATATCCGATATCGAAATTTCATAGAAAATACATGTTTTGGGATCCCTTGTCGGTTAAAAAAGAATTGAAGAAGGTCCGTGTTTGTTCGTGTCTGTGCAAACAGGTATTTAAAATATTTCCATGAGCAATGAAATCTGTCTGGAATTTTCGGAGATTAATCACATAACGCCTCTTAATTCTGAATTGATTTTGTGTAATAGCTGCTAAAACGTGACACATATACTGCACAAAATGTAGATCTTGTTAAACCATCCTGCTTATGTCAAATAACACTTGTTGTAGAGTGAACCATCTCCGAGATATTCTTGTTATTGTTTAAATTTTCCGATAGTTAAAGCTTTATCACAGCATTTAACTGTATTATCACAAAAACTATCTAAGGTACAGTTTGCACAGTCGTTTGTTTATTGACGCTTATTAACTATGCCAATTTTCAAGTGCACAATCTTATAACTTTTAAAAGTTATGTGACTTTGTGTGTCTGTATGATTTGGTGCTTGTAGCTGTTGTTATCAGGTTCTGTGTCGCGTCTCCAGAGAAGCAAGCACCAGGTGTTTATCGACGATGTCTTCATCCTCACTACTAAATTTCCCCATTTCGGAGTGCTAACTCCCAGGAGTTTTTAAGTGCATGATGGTGTGCAAATGGCTCTCTAAACAGGCACGGCCTTCCTTCCTTCCTTCCTTCCTTCCTTGTTTTACACAAAGGTTCGTCCGTCCTGAGCGGATAAAAATGGCCGTGCTTCCTTCCGTCATAATGTTATGCGGAGAGTTGTAATCGCTTGAGCCTCCTGCTTTTAGCGCTTCATAAAATGCGACGATTTGCCTCCCTTGATCACGTGAACCACATTGCAATCTCTACAGATACCTAAGTAATTATTCTCTCTGTGTAGGCCCTGGCCTGTGTTCTCTGGAAGCAAACAAAGAATTGTTTACACTTTAACTTTTAGTAATTCATTACTTGCATTGGTCACACGCACGTCCGCACACACGCACAATATGACCTGATAGAACATGCTATTTGTAATTAATGTACGTGTTTTTGATCTTTGGATGGCTTAGGTTCACAATTGGATCCGTCAAGGAGCGCTGCGATCGGTATTTGGTGCTGCGATCGGATTCTGGGAAGCTTTTGTCACATCTGGGTGTTAATATTACATTAAAAATGCGTGCTTTTTATGAATTCCAATTATATATACACGTGTATCGTGTAACAATCAGCTTAACCTACAAATGTAATATATTAGTATTTATTGAAGTAAGGCGTTAAAGTGTAATTAAAACATATACATTGTGTAAATGCGTACGGTGCAGTGTAAACTTGAGTGTTTTAAATGCTTTTCGTGCATTTTAATAATGTGTAGATGTGCACGTTATAGCGGCGCCACCCTGCTGTGTATTTAAGATATCAGAACATTGTCGATATAGAACAGAGAATGGAATAACGAAATCGATCCTTAATCATTAAATAATCATTTCCTACATACCTGCTTGTATACGTAAACCTTTTAGGAGTTTGGCAGTGGTAATTATGTCTGGGTTTGTTTCCGAGCGGTTCCTAATGGTTTAAAGTGAAATGACAGTCTCGTCAGGTGACTTACATGCTGCTCGTGTGTGGTGAAAGGGTGCGCGAGAGACAACTGCGCAGCCATCTTATTCACAGAATATTCAGCATATCGAGAAATGCTCAATGTATGTAATCCGAAAAAAAGGCAAGCAACTGCAACTCTCGGGGGATTTTGTCTAAAGAACAACACGGCCTTGAGTTAGATTTGGTTTGAGTATTTTAGTAAACAGTGCAAGAGCAAAAGATAACGAACTACATTAAATAACGTTATCTGTATTTTTCTCAAGCATGGGCTTCCGAAGTTTAATGGATTATAAACATAGTATCTTTACTATTAAATCTCTTTGGAAATATACAAAATGAAGCTCTTGGTTTTAACACCTACATGACAATAAACAAGGTTATGTTATATAAGCCATAAGTAAATTAAAGTTACGTAATGTAACAATTGTGGTTTATAAGTCTGTATGACTTCATCTACTTCTTCAAGTGAAGATTCCCTAAACTGTTTCAAGATGTCGCCATTCTTTCACGCTTTCACTAACGATTCTTACTGTATCAATAATATGGTCAAAGAAGTTATTTGTGGAGATATGTTTAATTGCAAATTTTAACCAGCAACTGAATGTGTGTTGGTAACAGTGACCAGAGCGGGTAAATTATCAGAAAGCCGTTGTTCATCTGGCCATGACTAAATAGTCCGTTTAATTTCTCTACCACACACATAGTCAGTATTGCACCATAAAAAAAAAAAAAAAAAAAAAAATTATATCGATATTTCACCAGAAATATACACTAAAGAAAAAAAAAACCAAATAAATAGAAAAAGCGACAAAAATATAAAATTTTGCTAGTTTGAAATTAACAAAATTGATTAATTGTGCTTTTATTAATATTTCAATTAAGTGAATTAAATTTGCCTGCAATAAATTGTAAAATTTTAATAATGTTTATGTCGGGAAAATCACACAAAAGTACCTAGGTATAATCTTAAACCTTATTTGTGTGTATGTGTGCCTGTGAACAGAACAACTGAAAAACTAAATGTTGGTTGGGTACGCTGCCCGCTCGCATTATCAGCAGTTTCTTGTTTATTTCAAGGAGGGAAACAGAGACGTTATCCATACCATCAATTTGCATGATGTCACTGTCACATCTAAAGCACCCCCGTAAGTAGCAAACTAAACTTTCAGTTACATTTTTGTGGTTACAGTGCTGTGCCCAAGATTTTTGGCTTATGTTGACTTGCTTGTGCCAGTGAAAATGTCGAACAAGGAGAAAACACACAAGTTAACGTGACAATAGGAATTAAATCGGATGTGTTACAGGAGAATGTCAGTTGTTATTCCAACAGTGGAAGTTGCTAAAGCCCATTACCTTTAATAAGCCCGTCTAGAGGGTCGGCGCGTGTCCAAGTGGCGGCCTACCTTAGGTCGCTCTGCTCCTTCTGTGAAATCGATCAGCTGATGACGAGAATGGGAACTGACAGCTTTGGCTTAATGCTAAAAATGTAATTTGACGGTTTCATTATGTAGGAGACACGCTCTGTGCCTGTCAGCCAGTAATTAAAATTGCTTTGCTGCGAAAAAAGCTTGAGAATGGCTTTAAAAGGCTTTCCTCTTTGGCAGAACTCGTGAGAAAGGGAGTAGACATTCTACCTGACTGGGAAACTAAGGCGTAAGTCACACCCTTCCTACGTCCAAAATATTCTAACAAAGACCACAAAATCAGACCGAGTATTTTCTCACTTTATTGTCTCCTAATATTTAACCACAAATAAACAGTTTTCTTGACGTCGTTAACACAGTGTTATTACAACTCACAACTTTTACTTCTCATAACTTTACTGGGTCCTTTCGGTGTCTTTATCCACTCGTTCTGTCTCACATACCCTAATTACGACGTTACAATCACTCGACACTATTTGAATTTTCTCACGACGACACACGCACAGCTGTCTTACACTCACTGACCCACTAATGTCTGCACCTCAACTCTAAAATTCACTGCGTTTTTCTCTGGCCTCCTTATATACTGAAGATGACGTCATACGTATCTTTCTCGAGTTACATACACACACACACTCCGGAAATGACGCAGCTAGAGGTCTCGCGAACGTTCTCGACCTCTTTTGTTTCTGCCGCTTCTATTTTTAACAGTCACGTGCACACAGCAGTCTTGCGAGACACCCTTACCCTCTTACCGGTCCGGCATGTGTGAAGCAGGTTGGCCCAGGTGCCCATTACTTTGCGCCGAGCCTTACATCACAATATTTTACTTGGTTCACCAACTTCGGATTTTAGCAAAGACATGGATGCGAAGGTTTTGACTTAGCATTTAGTGGTTTGTCCTGGTCGATAGGTTAATATTCTGGTTGTTAATCATCTATCTGGATATACTTTCTTCATTTGCTTTCCTCCATATGTTTCATGTTTATTTATAGGTTTGTTTATTTATAGTTAGTAAGCTTCATCACCGATAGATGGATCCCAGATATCGAATATGTGTATCTTCAATATTCTTTTACGTATTCGTTTCCCATAAAAACCCTATATGCATCTGATAGAATCTTACAGTTTAGATAACTGAATGACAAATATTTCTTGCATGTTCCGTTTATGTTGCTGTATTGTACGCTTAATTTTAGATAAACACATACGCTTTCATCAATATGTTGATACAGCGCACGGATTCTCAATATACAGTGATACCAACATTGCTAAGAAAACTACGCTATATTTTCTTACCAAGTGTCCATGTTTGTCTGCCCCATATTTACTATAAGTAGACAAAGGGCATACCCTCACAGAGAAGAGTTTAATTACATCATCCAAAATCGATCGACGAAGTACTCAAACCCTGTTTCACACAGCAACAAAGGGTACCTCATTAAAGTTTGACAGCGACTGGTTTTTGTTATTTCCTATTGTTAGACAACACTCGCTCGAAGAGATCGATGCACGAGATTGAATATTTTGCCCAAATGCCGGTTTCAATTTATGACCCTCTTCCATCATACTAGTGCATCAGCTGTGGAACAAAACCATGTTCGACTTCCACTACCAGAGCTGCCAACATCGAAAACTTTACCAACTCTGTGAAGACTATTCGTTGTGCTTTACAAAATTTGACTTGCTTTATGGGCAAGGGGTCACGGGTTCGATTCTCGGCTGAGGCGGTGGGAATTTTTTTTCTGCAGTCAAAATTATTGCCAACTATCCCCAGAGTCTGGAAGTATGAATGAGAGTGTGAATGTGTGTAGGAATTTAACGTATAGAATCCCTTAAACAGGTATGGGCACGAGAGGAGAGGTAGCGATTGAACTTGCCTCGCTCACTCCGCATTCTCTTGCCGAGTGACAAAGCTTGTTTGTGTACAAATCGTGAAGTGGTGGGTTCGTTCCACCTGCATGGCACGAATAAATTATACGCTGTTATTAACTATTTTGTTTATATGAAACATATTTTGCATACAATGATCATTGCAGATCATTCATCCTTTATTATTATTATTATTATTATTATTATTATTATTATTATTATTATTATTATTATTATTATTATTATTATTATTATTATTATTATTATTATTATTATTATTATTATTATTATTATTATTATTATTATTATTATTATTATTATTATTATTATTATTATTATTATTATTATTATTATTATTATTATTATTATTATTATTATTATTATTATTATTATTATTATTATTATTATTATTATTATTATTATTATTATTATTATTATTATTATTATTATTATTATTATTATTATTATTATTATTATTATTCAGGGGGCCTTAAAACGTGTTTCCGGTGAAATTTCCACATCGAATGTTTGGGTGGTGAAATACAATACTTCCTCTACTTACTATACGTAGTAGAGAAGGTAATAATAGCAAAGGTGAGTATAATGCAACCATGTCCAGTGAAGAAGTTGAATCTCACAGTTGAGGCCACGGTGTTAACGTCAGTAAAAGAGAACTGTGTTGTTGGGAACTTAGAAGAAAACAAAGCAAGATAAACTAACAATAACAACTGGATTTTGGCTGGTGTCAGAAGTGGGATGCAAGAACCATGATGGAGGCAATGCTGCAAAAATTGTTCGCAACGATATTGCGAAGTGCTGGTATTTATCCCAAGACAAACAAGAGGATCGGCTTCCAAAGTCTCTAAATTTCCCATCTGGTTTTGAAGGCTTAGAAAGAAAAGCATTTCAAACTTCTGTTGGAACAGTGTAAAAGTAGAACATTGAGGATAGGGAAAATGATTTGAAGGTAAGACATGAGACTTGTTAATTAGAGTGGTAAGTCTAATGGCGGGTGTGTCTGTGAACAACCCCTTGGAGAGGGTGAGACGTACGATATTCCCACTTAGCCGCAAGGGAGATGGGTTCATTTCCTGTATGTGCCAACAACACTTCCCTCATAGCAGGGCATTGTTTGATCGCCCTAAAAGTCTATCAACTGCCACGTATTTCCCTAGGTGCGGAGTGATGAGATGGCTGCACGTGGTTCGATTCCCGTGGCGGGTGCATGCTTGCCTCAGATGGATCATCAACATGAAAATATTATACATTATACAAAAATAGCGATCCTTACTCGTCCAGGAAGACATATCCTTCCAGAGTAATAAACATATCCAGCAGAACTTCTTTATCTGATTACCCTCCCCTTATGTAGGACTTACAAGTCAGTGTCCAGAGTCAGACGTCTGTCAGGGAACACAAGAACCTATGTACCAGATAGAGTGAACACCTGCAAGTATGAGAGTGAGGAAGTGATTACCCTCCCCTTATGTAGGACCTACAAGACAGTGTCTAGAGTCAGACGTCTGTCAGGGAACACAGGAACCTATGTACCAGACAGAGTGAACACCTGCAAGTATGAGAGTGAGGAAGTGATTACCCTCCCCTTATGTAGGACTTACAAGACTGTCTAGAGTCAGACGTCTGTCAGGGAACACAGGAACCTATGTACCAGACAGAGTGAACACCTGCAAGTATGAGAGTGAGGAAGTGATTACCCTCCCCTTATGTAGGACCTACAAGACAGTGTCTAGAGTCAGACGTCTGTCAGGGAACACAGGAACCTATGTACCAGACAGAGTGAACACCTGCAAGTATGAGAGTGAGGAAGTGATTACCCTCCCCTTATGTAGGACTTACAAGACTGTCTAGAGTCAGACGTCTGTCAGGGAACACAGGAACCTATGTACCAGACAGAGTGAACACCTGCAAGTATGAGAGTGTGGAAGTGATTACCCTCCCCTTATGTAGGACTTACAAGTCAGTGTCTAGAGTCAGACGTCTGTCAGGGAACACAGGAACCTATGTACCAGACAGAGTGAACACCTGCAAGTATGAGAGTGAGGAAGTGATTACCCTCCCCTTATGTAGGACTTACAAGACAGTGACTAGAGTCAGACGTCTGTCAGGGAACACAGGAACCTTTGTACCAGACAGAGTGAACACCTGCAAGTATGAGAGTGAGGAAGTGATTACCCTCCCTTTATGTAGGACTTACAAGTCAGTGTCTAGAGTCAGATGTCTGTCAGGGAACACAGGAACCTATGCACCAGACAGAGTGAACACCTGCAAGTATGAGAGTGAGGAAGTGATTACCCTCCCCTTATGTAGGACTTACAAGACAGTGCCTAGAGTCAGACGTCTGTCAGGGAACACAGGAACCTATGTACTAGACACAGTGAACACCTGCAAGTATGAGAGTGAGGAAGTGATTACCCTCCCCTTATGTAGGACTTACAAGTCAGTGTCTAGAGTCAGACGTCTGTCAGCGAACACAGGAACCTATGTACCAGACAGAGTGAACACCTGCAAGTATGAGAGTGAGGAAGTGATTACCCTCCCCTTATGTAGGACTTACAAGACAGTGTCTAGAGTCAGACGTCTGTCAGGGAACACAGGAACCTATGTACCAGACAGAGTGAACACCTGCAAGTATGAGAGTGAGGAAGTGATTACCCTCCCCTTATGTAGGACTTACAAGTCAGTGTCTAGAGTCAGACGTCTGTCAGGGAACACAGGAACCTATGTACCAGACAGAGTGAACACCTGCAAGTATGAGAGTGAGGAAGTGATTACCCTCCCCTTATGTAGGACTTACAAGTCAGTGTCTAGAGTCAGACGTCTGTCAGGGAACACAGGAACCTATGTACCAGACAGAGTGAACACCTGCAAGTATGAGAGTGAGGAAGTGATTACCCTCCCCTTATGTAGGACTTACAAGTCAGTGTCTAGAGTCAGACGTCTGTCAGGGAACACAGGAACCTATGTACCAGACAGAGTGAACACCTGCAAGTATAAGAGTGAGGAAGTGATTACCCTCCCCTTATGTAGGACTTACAAGTCAGTGCCTAGGGTCAGACGTCTGTCAGGGAACACAGGAACCTATGTACCAGACAGAGTGAACACCTGCAAGTATGAGAGTGAGGAAGTGATTACCCTCCCCTTATGTAGGACTTACAAGTCAGTGTCTAGAGTCAGACGTCTGTCAGGGAACACAGGAACCTATGTACCAGACAGAGTGAACACCTGCAAGTATGAGAGTGAGGAAGTGATTACCCTCCCCTTATGTAGGACTTACAAGACAGTGTCTAGGGTCAGACGTCTGTCAGGGAACACAGGAACCTATGTACCAGACAGAGTGAACACCTGCAAGTATGAGAGTGAGGAAGTGATTACCTTCCCCTTATGTAGGACTTACAAGTCAGTATCTAGATTCAGACGTCTGTCAGGCAACACAGGAGCCTATGTACCAGACAGAGTGAACACCAGCAAGTATGAGAGTGAGGAAGTAATTACCCTCCCCTTATGTAGGACTTACAAGTCAGTGTCTAGAGTCAGACGTCTGTCAGGGAACACAAGAACCTATGTACCAGACAGAGTGAACACCTGCAAGTATGAGAGTGAGGAAGTGATTACCCTCCCCTTATGTAGGACTTACAAGACAGTGTCTAGAGTCAGACATCTGGCAGGGAACACAGGAACCTATGTACCAGACAGAGTGAACATCTGCAAGTATGAGAGTGAGGAAGTGATTACCCTCCCGTTATGTAGGACTTACAAGTCAGTGTCTAGAGTCAGACGTGTCAGAGAACACAGGAACCTATGTACCAGACAGAGTGAACACCTGTAAGTATGAGAGTGAGGAAGTGATTACCCTCCCCTTATGTAGGACTTACAAGTCAGTGTCTAGAGTCAGACGTCTGTCAGGGAACACAGGAACCTATGTACCAGACAGAGTGAACACCTGCAAGTATGAGAGTGAGGAAGTGATTACCCTCCCCTTATGTAGGACTTACAAGACAGTGTCTAGAGTCAGACGTCTGTCAGGGAACACAGGAACCTATGTACCAGACAGAGTGAACACCTGCAAGTATGAGAGTGAGGAAGTGATTACCCTCCCCTTATGTGGGACTTACAAGTCAGTGTCTAGAGTCAGACGTCTGTCAGGGAACACAGGAACCTATGTACCAGACAGAGTGAACACCTGCAAGTATGAGAGTGAGGAAGTGATTACTCTCCCCTTATGTAGGACTTACAAGTCAGTGTCTAGAGTCAGACGTCTGTCAGGGAACACAGGAACCTATGTACCAGACAGAGTGAACACCTGCAAGTATGAGAGTGAGGAAGTGATTACCCTCCCCTTATGTGGGACTTACAAGTCAGTGTCTAGAGTCAGACGTCTGTCAGGGAACACAGGAACCTATGTACCATACAGAGTGAACACCTGCAAGTATGAGAGTAAGGAAGTGATTACCCTCCCCTTATGTAGGACTTACAAGTCAGTGTCTAGAGTCAGACGTCTGTCAGGGAACACAGGAACCTATGTACCAGACAGAGTGAACACCTGCAAGTATGAGAGTGAGGAAGTGATTACCCTCCCCTTATGTAGGACTTACAAGACAGTGTCTAGAGTCAGACGTCTGTCAGGGAATACAGGAACCTATGTACCAGACACAGTGAACACCTGCAAGTATGAGAGTGAGTAAGAGGTAGTTATGAAATGCAGGTTAAATCGGTGATTGGAATGGTGTTAATGGAGCAATTTGTGGAAGAACTTATGCATGGCTGAAAATTAAAATATTGTGGCATTGGTAGGGGGCGTCTAAATAGCGAGCTTTCGTGCTGGAAGTAATTCCTATATTTCACGTTACTGTGGGTAAGGAGATAATCAGGCTGCGGCGCTAATTTCAGTTTAATGTGTAAATATCTTAGTCCAAGTATGAACTAATCGGCTAATTCATTGTCATTGTGAATAAGCAAACAACTGTTCGTTGAATTCACAGGAATGAGTTGTATATGAGAGTGCTACAGAATGCTGATTATGCACCAGACTACGTAATTGTGATTCCAGCTTCTTGTTCATTTGTTGAAGTAAGTTCTCTATGTTTCGGCTTTAATTTTTCAGTTAATTTGTAACATTTTATTTATTTATTCATTTTTTGTCTTCTGTGACTCACAATCATACTATACTTTACAATGCACAAGTGTTTTTTACACATATTTTCCGCAGTTTGTACTACGCTCGCCTTACAACATATATGGTAGTCACTTCGGAAGAATCTGCCGATAAGTATTTGAGCGATTCACAACTTAAAATTCTGCTATGTACTTAGTATACATACAGCTATTTTAAAGCGTAAACTTATGAACAAATAATACATTCTCAAACGATCCACAACTCTTTTAAGTTGACTTCCAAGAAATATATGAATCAACTTAAATCCTCTTTATTTTCACATCCACCCACGCATACCCTGAGATAAAAATGCCATAGTTCACCACTACAGCAGTTCATAGTGGTGTTATAGTCGTTGGCATCACATTTAATATCAAAACAACTAATACAATTTAATAATTATATCTTACACCACTTAAGTGACTCTCAGCTGGTAGAATGAATTGTCCCAAAGACATTTAACACACATAACAATGAGACCATCTCTGACAAAATGTTACTAAACAGTGCGTCAGACATCCAGCGGTGCCGACAGCATCTTGTTAAGGAAGTGTCGCTTGCGTGTACGGATGAGACAAATGAGAGTCTACAACAGGTAAACGTATCAGGACAGCCTTGTCACATCCATTGTGACGAAGCACATAATACTGTCCTCATTAACCCTTAAAGGGATTTCCTTTTGAAAATGCGCACTGCTAATGAGACACGACTGCTTATACTGCCTTTGTGAGTGTAATCCTTCACACAACTACCCAAAACTATTCCAGGTAAAACGAGAAAACAACCAACCACACTGCTGCCAACATAAACAAGCTTTTTGAAATACACAAACGCTCGTAACATGACCAAAGCACTCTGCGAAGAAAATAGATCCACCACTTTATAATCTCATTGCTCCTTAAACCTTTTCACAAATATCACTAATTTTTCCCCTGTAACATACTACACTTATAATTTTCATTTGAACACAGGAAAAGCACCACTGACTAAGAATTGAATCGTTTTCAAATTATGAACAGGTGAACAGACTATGCCAGTCGGCCAGTAAGGAATATGAACGTTTGCAGATTTAACTTTGTTTACGTATTTCACGCATCTGCAATTCTATGTCGTGCATTCGCGTGTCGGAAAGTCATCATCTTTGTTTATTTATGCACAAGAAAAGAAAACAAAAGGCGTAGTCTGCCAGAAAGCTTTTTATTGAATGTTAACTGTATTTATCTTCAATGAAAATAAAACACATTAAATTTATTTGAATTACAAACAACGTTCAAACCGTACATGATTAATATTATGAATCTTAATTAGTATTCAAAGGTTGATTGGAGTGGAATGGAGTCAGCTTGCTGATAGATGGATTACCTACCATTTGTACGGGATGTTCTTCATTGAGGGGCACGGCGAACTAGGGAGAGAGGCTCCGTCGGGAATCAAACTGTGGACCGGTTCTTACAAGTTGGGGATGATATGTTTATCTGCGGGATTGAAGCTATTTCCTCTTGCTTCAGCTGCTTGAATTTTTCTCACAGATTATAACAAAGAAACAGAAAGGGAGGGGAGAGAGGGAGGAAGGCAGATGGGAGGAGGAGAGAGTGTTCAAACCAATCAACAAGATGGCTCCGCGGTAATGAGCGAGTCTCGTATTCCCTAGGACCTGGGTTCGATTCCTGGAGAAGGTCACTCATAGTAAGTGGTTATACCTAAATATATTACTTAATCTTCTCCTTTAGAAAACAATACAAATTAAAACCATTAAAGAAACAAATAATAATGCATTTTTCGTGCTAATCCCTGGTTGACAACCCAGAAATGCTTTTTCTTCTATCACGAATTTCGTTTCCCTCATTTTTATCATTTCGCTTCACTTTTCTGGTTTCAGGAGTCTTAGAAGATATCTAGTGTCATTCAGTGTCGAACAGATGGCGCTGGTGCACGAAAGTGTTGACTATTTTCGATTATTGACAACCTAAAGGGTACAGGTACAGAGGGGGACACCTCGCTCACGTCGACCTACACAGGTCTATTGTTGCTACCACCTCACAGGAGGGAACCGAAGGGGTGCTATCAGATCCGCAGCTAGACAGGCCACAAGTGACGCGTGGAAGTCCCTAACCAGTGCTGAGATGTCTAGATACCTGCGCTAGGCCCCGCCAAGCAGCCAGCATGTATATACGAGCGTGAGTTGGGTTTTTGGTGAGATAAAAGCTAACAGGAGTACCCATGTATATATTGTAAATTATAATTAATGTCAATTTTAGCCTGTAAGCCGGGCCCCTCTGTACCGGCACCAGGCAAATTTTTCTTCAATAAAATAAGTCAAATAAGTCAAGCAGCCAGCATCACAGCGCGAGTCCGGGATGGTATCGCACCAAGCGTCCACCCCCCCCCCCTCGACGGTGGACAAGGGTCACCAGACGCCACCCAACGGCGAGAATAGCACTTGCCATGCGCAGTCATCCACGCCATCTGTCCGGCACTGCCCACACTACATGCCTGGAACTACACCACCTGACGTGGGGAAACCACGGAAGTGCGCGGCCGCCCACGGGGATTGAACCCGCGACCTCCCGAATGCGGGCCATAAACGTTACCGCCTGAGCCATCCCACTCGTATTGCCAACCTAAGTGCTTAAAGACCGCGCTCGGATTATATGAATGCTAGATAACCAGCATTATCATTATTATTATAATCATAATCATTGGCGATCGCTAATGACTTAGTTGTCGACGGTCCCTTAAACACTACCACACACTCCTTGACATTTTAACATTCATTTTTCACTAAATTCATTCTAATTAAGGTAAGAATGCATTACATCATTGTCACACAATGTTTGCGCGATATTTTTGTGAAATAATAAACCATTTATACCCATCCGTCAAGAATCTAGATGACAAACACTTGACACAAAGAATTTTTTTCGGCAAAACAGTTCTTAATTAACAATAATTGTAACCTATGGCCGACACCAATACCTTCCACCTGGTATCGTAAAGAAAGCAAAAAATAGTTATTTTTAATTACGGCCTCACGGGTAATTAATTTAAAGATGTCGAGCCTTTGGCGATACAAAACCCCAAGGCCATCGTCAGGAACTGAATAAATAATGGCCATCTCAAATTCATGACCTTCCTCTGCAAACGAATGACAATAAAAATCTGATGTGCTGCACTCACATGACTTTCTCTACTCTTGTACTAACCATTCTTACAAACTCTTATTCCTATATCTTCTTCGTGTTAGTTGAGATAAACATTTGTACAAATTATCTTATTGCTTATTTCCTTGTAGGTACAAGGAGAATATGGGAACACAGTAGGCTTTGTATGATAATCAAATCTTTCTAAACTTTCAAATTCACTTCTCTTTGCACGGTTAACCTATAGAAAAAATAACGATGTTCTATTTAACAGAAGTATAAGTTCTCCAAAACCCACAGAAATAACAAGGAATATCTCCGAAATGGTTCACTCTACAAAAAGAAATTATTTCTACTTAAATTGTGTCTTAGCAAGATCTACAGTTTTTGTAGAGTAAGATTTGGTCTATGTATTATGTTTACCAGTTATGCAAAAGTCGTCCAGAGTAAATACGACTACAGGGGCTATAGCCAGAATATTCAAAATATACATTTCATTTGTCATAAAAATATCTCAAATATATGATATTTTAATCAAAATCGTTAGTTATTTTCAACACAGAGACGGACCTTTTTTCTAAATATGCTTTGTTTTTGGATTCAGGGAGCATCAAAACATATATTTTCGGTGAAATCTCGACATCGAATTTTTGGGTGAAATGCAATACTTCCTTTACTTTAGTAAACCTAGCAGAGAACGTAAAGATAAACAGTTATATCAAAACTACAGCCTTGTTTACAAACTGAATGAGCCGTCTGAGTGGATGTGTTATTTTCATGATTGTTTACATATGAAGGATTCGGTTTACAAATATACGAGCATGGTTGTACAATGTGCGGAAGTGCTTCACCTATATTTACATTGCTGTTACAGATTATCCCATAAAAGAGATGTTATTTTTAATACAAAGATGTAATTAACGTAAAAGGCAGAGCCCATAATGCTGATGTATTTAGAGCGTGTTACGCAAATTCATATTTTAAAATGTTTGCTAAAGTACGTGTATTGAATTCATACTCGCACAGCGAATGTTTACCTGTGCCGCAAATCCTCTTCTGGTAATACCTGCCTGCCTACCTCGATTTATCACATTTACCTGCCTACCTGCCTGCCTACCTCATCTGCTTTTCTAGCGCTGCTTTACTAAAATTAAAATAAAGATTATTTGTCAACACATTTTCGTTGCATTCTCGAAAATTCAATCACTTCTTTCGCTAATCAAACAGCATCAATAAACGAGCTCTCATTGTTTCAATTTTAATTAGGATATATATATGAAGTGAAAAAGGTTTTATGAAATATACAGAGTCCACTCTGTGACGGTTGTATACCGCCCACTGTGACCTAGGAGTTTGTTGTGGTTTGTTCTGATCGGTAGGTCCTGCCATCTATCACGACATTCTGTCCTTCAGTTCCCTTTCATTCTCTTTCTTTTCATCTTTGAAGTGCACTTCTAAGTTTTGTGGCGTAGTGTTGGCAACTCTAGCGACTGTCACTTTTCAAGTAGTATGGTGACAATAATTGACAGACTAGTGAGTTTTCTTATAATTGCATAACGTAACCTGTTGATTGGTTGTTTCTGGTGAGTACTTGTAGGTATACACCAGGTGAGTCAACCGCGCCTTATTTTTTTGGAAGGTAGGCCACCCATCTAACGCCATGTGCGCCTTGCTAAAGTACACATCAAAAACATACGACTCGTTTACTGAGAGCGATTTCCGGTTTCCAGCCGATTTTACAAACTTTTTATTAGAGTATACATAGCAACGTAATTCAGTAAACGCCTCGGAAAAAATGTACCTATCATAAGAGTACACTAACAACGTCAGCTAAAAAGAAAATGGTGGATTCTTGTACTTCGAGCAGGGATTGGCTGCCAAAAACTATGAAAAATTTAGACACGCCTCATCCATCATGGACCCGTACAGTCAAAACGGACATATTATTAAACAACAGTTTATTTACATTTTTACGTGAACTACGCCTCATACATCTCAATTAATATACATAACAGCTTTTGCCATTTAAATAATAATATTAAAACGCCCAGTAAATGATTAAAAGTGTCTTAAAAGGCTAAACCAAGCACGTAAACTTGCGAGGTGGCAATGGCATAGCGCCAGGCATGCAAGTCCTACTATTGGACGTGGTACGTGCTTTCAGGAAGTCTCGAAATAGCTGAATAGGATTGTGACGGGTCCTCTGCGCTTAACCCCCAGTGACATAGGTTCGAGTCTCAGCTTTGTAAATATTTGTTTTATGTTCATCAAAACTTGGAAACCGAATTCACAATAATCTAATTATGAAGTCCCTGAGGGTTTAGGACATTATAATTTAAATCTTTGTGGTTGTCTGCATTTTTAATAGCACAATAATTAATTGTGTGTGCAAAATTGAGTTTAACTTCCATGCTAAACTCTGAGAATGTAATTTCCTTGCTTTCTGTGTTGAAATGTGTATGAATGATCCTTATTTCAATTGCACCTACCTATAGGTGTGTTTAAACAACTACATAATTGTAGTTCACCAATAAAGAAACATCAAACAATGTCATAAAACATAAGTAAAACAATAAAAATTAATATAATAACAGTTTTCAGAATAATGGTTTGTAAATTGTGAGGATTGCACGGTAAAAAAAATTAGTACGTGCAGGTGATTCGAACCACCTTCAGACAGACAGATTACTTCGGAGTCTTGCGCCCGTTCCAACTGAGCTACCTAGTAACGTGTGAATGAATGAATGAATGAATGAATGAAAAAGTTATTTGGGCATGTCTTTCGACATGCCCTGGCTGTTCAGGGGCACCCCTCTTCAGCCTAGTGGTTGCGTTTTTATTTTTGGTCGTGTGGCGGATTTCAGTGGCGAGTGCCTATATGCGTGTTGGTGTTGTGGGTTTTGTGTTTGGATGGGTGATGTGTGTGTTTGGTCATCCCTAGCTGCATGGCCTGTCGTCTACCCAAGAAAGAAAAAGAAAAGGCCAGGAAGTATAAGTCGTTTGTGCTAGTAGTTTTGTTAAGTTTGTATGTCCACTGCAACAGCTCTTCGGTTACTTTTGTATGCTTGTGTGTTTGTGTGTTAGGTTTGTGTGTGTTTTTATTTTAAGTGTTTATGTTTATTATGTGTTTAGATGTTTTGGAAGTGTTGAAGGTGTTGTTGTAGTCTGTCTTCTTCTTGTTGCTGATATTTGTCGTAAACGTCGATTAGTGTTATGAGAGGAGGATTTTTGTGTTTTTCTGTTTGTGTTATGGTTTTCATTTTTTGTGCGGTGTTGATGAGTGTTCTTCTGTATTGTCTGGTGTATGCGTTGTGTATGTATTTGATCATTAGTTTGGCTATGTGTGTATCTATGGGTGTTGTGTGTGTGTAGTTGTAAAGTGTGTTTGTCTTGAATGAGGGCAAAAGTTTGTGGGCAGTTCTGATGCACCTCCTCTCAAAGGATTTTATTTTGTCCATTATATCGGTCGTGATTAGGGGCATGGTGGCTACGGCTGCATATGTCAGTTGTGGTCTTATTAGTGCAGTGTAAAGTTTTCGTAGTATTTGTGGTGTAAGTCCTCGTCCGTTTAGTCGTGCTAAGTAAGTCAGTGTTGAGTGAACGGGTCGTGTTTTGTTAAGTAGTCGCGTGTAGTGTGTCTTAATTTTTAATTGGTTATGAATATGTATACCCAGGTACTTTATGATTGTTTTGCATGGTATTTGTTGATTGTTGAAGGTGAGGGTGGCTGTTTTGTATGTGTGTTTCATGATTTTCCTTATCACAATGGCTTGTGTTTTGTCTGTGTTTATGCTGATTCGCCATTTTTGGGTCCATTTCAGGAATGTGCTGAGTTGTTTTTCCAGTTTTCCCTTGGCTCCTATCAGCGTGGCGTGTGTGCTCCAATACGCAGTATCATCTGCATATTGGGCTAGGTGTAGGTTCTTTTGTGTTGGTTGTGGTGTGTCGGATGTGTACAGTATGTAGAGGAGGCAGTAACGTGTGAGCTAGACATTCCGTTTAAGATGTAATACTCGCTGGTTCCAGTGAACATTTGCACAAGTGCAAACGTCAGCTGTCTAATTACCAATATATTAAAAAGCGATGTGATAACATCTATATTAGTAATAATTTCATTCAGTGTTAAACATTCATGTTAAATACGCGGGTAGAACCTGGTAATGGGGTCGATGTTTTCATGTTGGAGTATAAAATGCGGATTGCATAAAACTCGAGAATAAGGGGCAGCTGACTCGCCTGGTATTGGTATTACAGAAAGACTTTTTAGTGTGTTGAACATTGCCAAAACTCGGACCACGGAACGCACGGAATGTTGGGTTATCGTGAGTCGAATTATTGCAATTGTACTCTAATTGGCTTAATCATTAACAGTATAAGAACAGCTAATTTTCTACAACAGAGGTAGGTACAACAAATACTTGACAATTGCATAATTTAGCGCTTGGAAAGTGAGAATTAGAGTAAGACAGAGGTGGTAATGTGAAACAAGAAGAAGACTGAAGGAGGTTGGTTCCTGGTCACGTAGTATCAGTTATCTTTCCCAACCAATGGACCACGTCATCACCTCTCTCTCGGCTCGCTGGACTTCGCCATCAGTTAGACTCACAATTGCTCGAAGAACAAGGAAGCTTTCCACGTTCGCTCAGCCAGAAACAGGGCTGCACATCACAGGGGTTAATTACACTTTAATACTCCGGGATTTTGGCACATTTTCAGACCTTCAAACCAACTCCGCTTCAGCGGTTTTACAGTAAACCTGAGTAGGTACTAAAATAAAATACAGTGTTTTCTAAGTCCCCAAGAGAAAAAAAGAATAGACGCTTTGGAAGCCAATCATCTTATGTTTGGTGAAATAAATAGCAAATGTTGCGAAAAAATTAAAAAATCTGATGTGTTGCACTCACATGGCTTTCTCTACTCTTTATCCCTCTGTCTACTTCATATTAATCAAGATGAACATTTGTAGAAATTGTCTTATTGCTGATTTTCTTGTAGGTACAAGGGGAATATGGTAGGCTATAAGTGATAGTCAAATGATTTAAGAGTTGTCCGTATACGATGACTTTGAAACTCCGTTCTCTTTGCATGACCAAGAGATAAAAATGTGCATAACGACCTTCCATTTTGAACGGTGTGTAAGTATTGCAAAATTCTGAAAAATAACAAAGAATATCTCCGGAATTGCTCACTTTACAAAAAATATAATTTGATGTTTTAACCGGATCTACATTTTTATATAGTAAGATACAAAAAACATATATTTCAGCTGAAGTGTTATGACGTGATTTTTGGGTGGACTTCAGTAGTCGGTATAGCTTGGGGAGGTGCAGTGGCGCCCGCCGAGGAACCTCAAGGTTAACTTCGCTCCTGCTCTTCTTTGTCAGTCAGCAAGCAGCATTCCTTTTGTGTTACCTGCTCCAGTAGAGTGGGCGGTCGGAATGTGGACCGCAACCATTCATCCTCAAACTGTTCCCTCCCCAGAACCATTAAACCGTGGAGAGTCTGTCTATCTATCGATACTTCCCAAATCAACAACAAGTATGAACTGTGAAATCATAATACAGTTTAATATTGGATTGCTTACTTAGTACCCAATACCTAGCTACGAGAATATGATTTATTTTGGCCATCATTGTCCTCAAGTAAATAGTTCTCTTGATCACTTTGTAGAATATACAATAGTATGAAGTTACATACAGTCTTCGTTTAGTAGAAGCAAATATACCTCAATATGAGCTTCTTCACGCAAGGCGTTGAGAATCCTCACATTAATTTAAATCTAAACTGTTGCGGTTATGTTTCACCCTATACGTCATTATTTCACATCATTAATCTTTCTTCTGTTGTCTACCAACAGATTCATTTGTGACGTAAGCCTGCCGATCCAACCGCAAACGTGACTATTTACCGTTATTAATGGTTACCTGTAACGTTAATTTAAGTTACACTTAACTTTTATTGTCAATTACCGTAATTACAGCATATTTTACATTTTTTCTAACCTAACACATACGCTACCAAGAGTATTTTGTTTATATCATCTTCTTTTCTCAGCATTCAGGCATGCCAACACTTCACTGCTATTTATCTAACCAGACATTTATAAAACGGCGCCTGAAGTCAATTATCCTTCAGTAAAACTGCAAGTTTATAATACCTAACCTTAGTGATAGTTAAATCTTTTAAAGCTCGTCGACATTCGTATAATGAGTACTTGAAAGTTCAAACGAATAACAAGGAATACAGAAGAAATGGTTCACTCACAAAACAGTTATTTATAACACGACGTTTAAAAAGAAAATTTTAACCCGTGCATCATACACTATTTTTAGACAGTGCTAAATATTTGCAGATATATTATTTTACCTTTCTTCATATCATTGGTCATCGCGCTGCGATATTCAATTGTTGCCTCGCCTAGTATCAGTGTTGGCAACTTGATGACTTTTACAAAGCCACAACATTCTGCATAAGGGAGCCAGTGGAAATAATAAAACGATGAAAGTAATGTAACAAAAATTAAATGAATTTATAAATTACAAGTTTTTCTAAACGTACTCATCTTTTGAGGAACTTGAAATGTTTATTGTACAATTATTACAGTTGGAAACACTTATTCCTTGGGTGGAGAAAGTGGGAATTAAATTATTGGTTACATGATTTACAATAGGGCCATTGTTTGGAGTTGAAGAGCCTTTGAGTGGAACAACTTTAGGTAATGTTGTCTTGATGGCCAATGTCGCCAACTTGACATGAAGAAATACGCTACTGGACAAGGAGGTTAGCAACTACCAATCAGAGAGGAACGCAGCTAAAGTGAAACAATGGAAGAGTGGAATAGAAGCGTGAACTAAATAGTGGAATCACCAGTAATTTGCCAGAGTTATTTCAGTAAAATCCCCTGTTTATGCATTTAATTTGTGAATCTACCACGTCTGTTTGTTTCTTAAACGTAAATTACGAAATATACCTGTTCATGTTGTACAGTTGTTTCGGGTTATACGGTTCAGACATCCAAAACACAGTTATTTGAGGTTATGTGATTTATGAATTAATTAGTTTGATCGTAATATGAAGGGATCCTCATTTATTGTGCTCATTGTTACATTTGGGGGATCTTTTGGGTTGAATTGAACCATGTATGGGTAAGTAAAGTAAAGTTGTCCGCCTTCTAGTTACCGAAATGTGTCATTATGAACGAGAATAGAGTTTCTCGCCTTCTCATGTACACGCATTGCCATTTCAGTGTCATTCAAATCACGTTTTACTACCACTGGCTACTTTCATTTCTCATATGTTGGCACTCTGCGTTTCGCGGTTCCTAAGCCCGTACATTACCCAATGTTATACTTTTCAACAACACTGTCGTAAACTCCTAGAAGCCCCACTTTTACTATCAACTGTCTACAAAACTAGGTAAGCAGGGATGGAAGTCATGTTGGGGTTACTGAAAGTCAGGGTATTTCTACAGTTCCTTAACGCTGCAGAAGTAAAACAACGGTCCGTTTCAACATTTCTTCTCAGTTTGTGGAACGATAATGATCATTCCAAAGGTGAAAGAGAAGAAGAAGAAGGAAGAGGAAAATAATAAATTTGAAAGTCAGGAGCAAGACTATAATTTCGCCAGAAAATAATTTTGCAGGAGAAAAGCTTTAAAAGAGCAGAGCACCAAGGTGAAAAGAAACTGTTAGGATTTAAAACTTGAATTGTAGCGGTGCATAATGAATGTGAATAATAACAGTTATTATCAGACAGACAGTGAATTTAAAGGTTCATTTTGTGAGGTTATGTGAGTAATAGTCACATTTTGTATCGTACAGAAGCTATTGCGATCCACCCAAAAAATTGATATCGAGATAAAGGTACTTTGAATATTAACAAAACTTATATATGTTGCACTCACATGGCTTTCTCTACTAACTCTTCAACACACTAAATTATTTTGTTGTTTAACGACACTGCCAACTGCCACGATCACATCAACGTCACGCACCTGTGTGTCGGAATTTCGTCCCACAGGAGTTATTTTACATGTAGCTGTCGTTTCTAAGATCGAATTTTTTGGTGAAATAAAAAGAGCTTTTTATGAAGAAGTTTCACGTGTGTGTTCCCTTTATCTGTCGTATATCCTGAAATACCTAGCAAGCTGATTATAATAAATAAGGCACTAATGAAATCACAGGTACGTTAACGTATAAAACTGGGAGAAAATTAATTTGTGTGTTAGCCAACTATTTTGTGCACTCTGTTTTTGTGAAAGTCAAGAGGGAAGGTCACGTGTCCATTAGGGAGATGACACCTAGCATTGCAAACACCAAACAAACACGCAAACAACACCAAAAGAAGCTGAGTAAATATAAACACTGAACCAGGAAGGTAAATTTAACTACAATCCCCAAAATATCCATTAACGGGAATTAAAAATGCATCATCAGTTCCCCGGTTTAGTATCCACCTGCTGTGATATTTTCCAACCACATCGGAGAACGAACACTTATTCTTCTATCTGCATTATAGACCATGAAAGGGTAGAATGAGACTCAAACATTCGTTTCGGGATTTGAATCAGGGATCTCCCGATCTCGATCCAGCTGCTCTAACCACTGAGCTACCATGCCGGGTAAAATGCAAAAGTAAATTTATTTAAATAAGTAATACTCTAATTGCTTTGTTCCCTTAACACGTAAATTGTCTTACTAATGACTTCTTGTAATGACAAAATTTAACCCATGTTTCTTATATTATGCATCGATTTTAACCTACGGAAATTATTTATTGGAATTATTTATTTCACCATCATCTCTTTAACCAAGTGGAATGGCTGAGATACTAACCTTTGTAACCTGCATTCGGGAGGTCGAAGGTTCGTACCTCGTGGCCGAACTTCCTGACCAGTGTGTTTTTGTCGGACATTCCCCCGGGTCGCCAGGTGAATGCTGGGAAGGATTTCCATATGCTCTTATTAGCAATGACATAGATAAGGAACTAATACGCTAACTTTTGGCAATATTTCGTAATGTTTTTATTAGGAATCCCATGAAGTTATCTTACTGTCTCAGTTCAACTGCATTTGAAGAACTCGCAGAAGGAAGACGATGAAATCATCTTGTATTTTCGAAACTATGACAGTCTGTGCATCTTTCCGCCTTGTAATTTCGCTACTCTATTTGCATATAACTGTGTTCACCTGGAATCTAAAGGTGCAACGCTCCGCTTGCCTTCAGAATATATATACTCCTACACGACTGCTACAGGGATCAGCAGTTTATATCTATTATTATCTAACAAAAGTTCACAACAAAACGACAGTGGTATTATCCATCATTTTGTCGAAGTTTCCTAACAATGAAAAGTTACTCAATAGCTTAATATTGTAAACTGATACGTCTACAATATCTCCATATTGTTGAATCTACTGCCGACTGTCACAGTGGTGAACTATGGGATCTTCATCTCAGGGTGTGCGATGGTGCTGCACCAGGCAAGTTGGTATACAATGCGATTGGAACATTTAATGTAAAATATTTCCTTTCAATGGAATTAGTATTATGTACAAATTAGATTTTTTATACGTCCGTAGGTAGAAACATAAATGTTCGTAGAAGTTAATTACCATGCAATACACAATGAAAGCTATAGAAAGTGATATGAGTGTAATCCCTGAGAGGTTAGTTCTGTCAGTTAGGTATATTCCTTAACAGCAAGAACAAAATCCGCTAGTTAATTGTTACGTTGGTTTGCTATATCTGATGTTTTAAGCGGGGTAAAACAGCCCCCCCCCCCCTCCCCCAAGACTGCCGCACAAAACTTCTCTAATTTTATTCTCAGTTAAGCACAAATATGCCACAAGTTATAACAGTAAGAGATTTTCTTTTGCTGCATAAATCCTTTGAAAGAGGCCAAAGAAACATGAAAAATGGTATTTTGAGTTTATTGTTTGTCTCCTAGCAACCAGAAGCGAGGGGAGAACAAAAGAAATTGAAAAGGAAACATAAAAAGAAATATATGCCAAAGAGTAGTATATAAGAAGCAATCCTCCATCCTTTCAAATAGCATTTCATAACAAATCGAATTCCAAATGCTATCAAAAAGTTTTTACTGTTTCCCAGTTTCGCATCTCGGATTTTCGGATTAGAATATTGCTAAGAGATAAAGATTTTCCCTCTCCGGAAAAGATCGCGGATTTACGGAAGAAGCAAATAAAATATATAACTCGTGTTTTATCACAAAGGGGTTTTCTGAACTGTGGATATCGGGAGTATATCTCCTCTCAACGTACGTATAGAGAAGAAATCCACAAACACTCGGATAATACACAAAATGCAACAAATGAATTAATTCCACAGCTTCACATAAACATTACCATAAGGCTAATGTAGAAAACAAAATCTCTATAGGTACAAGGGGAATATGGGAATACACTAGGCTTTGAGCGATAGTCAAATCTTTTAAAGCTTTGAAATCCCGTTTTCTTTGTAGGCTTAACATATAAACAAATTAATAACGATGTTGCATTTGACGAAAGTTTAAGTTTTCCAAAACTAACATAAATAACAAGGAATATCTCCAAAATGGTTCACTCTAAAAATCAAGCTCGTATGAATATTATGAAATATTATGAAATTTACTACTCACGTTTCGTAAAATACATCCCATCTTAACTGCTATCATGTTCTCGGTGTATAATATACTGGCCGCGGCGCACAACAAAGGTATCTCACACTCGTCAAAGACGCTCAAGGTCAGGCAGCTTCGTGCGACTACTTGTGAACACGTGACAACAATGAGCGCGGCACGTCAAAAGGGTTTTCTAGATTCGAGAAGTGACCGGCGGACGGCCTATCTTTAGAAGTTCCAGAAAAATGTGAAGTCCCTGTTGCGTCATTCTCGTTATAGTGTGGCTAACGAAAAGACAGGCTGCGGCGCGGCGCGAATCGGAGTTATGTAGTAATGGTAGTCTGTCCCAATGGTGTCAGGGGTGGGGTTCGTACTATTATACCACAGAGTGGTGGAAGGATTGGGACATGATTTTATGATAGAATACAAATTTCAAAATTTTCTCCATTTTTGGTTAAAAACTCTGTACGGCCACCTTAATAGTTAATTCTCTGCGTGAATGGCTCCTTATCAAGAAACTGCAAGTAAGGACCCATAACACTCCGCTTGAGAGTCTCAAATGATAATGGTATGTATGTATACTAGGTTTTCCAAAAGCTTATCAGCTTTGCTTAATTCTAACCGCCGCCGGATTTCTCATTCTGCACAGAATGACCTATTTTCGCACAGGCTTTACGAAAATGGCCCCTTCTTTCTGGGAGGAAAATTAGTTCATGGAAAAGAGACGCCAGTTCAGATGGGATCCTCGCACTCACTACATTTCCTTCCATTAGTTTTCCCGCTTAAACTTTGTGCTTAAGCTCTTTCATTTTTTTCAATCTAAGTTTTAAATGTTAATTAGAAGTGGAGCTATAAATTTTCTTAAACGACTTTTTTGGAGGGATAATGTAAAGAGGTAAATTGTACTACGCATCTCGTTCTTTTTTTTAAACAGCATGTCCCAAGGGATATTTCTAGTCTTGAGATAGAATCTTTCTTTTCTTGAAAGTACTGTAACACTATGTAACTTATTCCATTTCACTCAAGCTGTAAAAGGTAAGGACATAATATCATGCGATTCAATGTTTCAACCTTGCCTTATTATTTCCGAATGTCCTTATGAGGGAACTTATTACAGTCCTAATATATGCTTCATAGAAACATCACAGGTCTAGTGGCATTTTGTTCTTTGACGAAGCGATTTCTAGAAAATAATGGTTTTTGTTCCAAATTGGATGCGTAATTCCACAAGAATGTACGAAGATAACAGTAGAGTAACTTATTTCTGACAAGTTCGGTAGTAATTATGGGAAATACATCACACAGGGTTTCCAAATAATTAATCACTTAAAAGAATTGAAGGAATACTCCGAACAGCTGTTTCAGACGTGAAGTAACTCGACAACGTTGTATTGAGGTTGGTTAGGGAATTGAATTGGTTTGTGGATGTAAACAGGTCGGGCGCTTTCGCTTTCGTGTAATGTTTTGGTAAATAACGTTTATGATTGACCTACACTCGCACAGTAAACACGGAAGGACAAGGCAGAATATGTGTTTATGTTCCCAAGACGCACCGATAGGAAGTTTGTTTATGTACTGAGCTAGTGTTGTTGTTGTAGTGTTTAACGCCCGCTTTTACTACTACGGCACCGCAGGCGGTGACACTGATGATACATGAAGATGGAGCACCGGTGGAATGAGATGGCGGGGGAAACCGGAGTACCCGGAGAAAACCCGCCCTGACGCCGCTTCGTCCACCACGAATACCACATGCGGGTCCCTGGGATCGAACCCGGGCCGCCTAGGTGGTAGGCGAGCGCGCTAACCGCTCGGCCACGGCGCCGCCGTACTGAGCTAGTGAAAGTGACACCCACACAATCTGCAGTAAGATACAAAATGTGTTCCAGATACCGAGATCTACCAATGATTTCAATTAATATAATGACTTCCCTTCCACCCTGTATATGTGTAACAAACACAACGATTTGACAAATCCCACTCCTGACACCAGTGTGAGAAAGTCGATAAAGTCCAATCCAATTACTTTTTTCTCGCTTTATTTTCTTCCAAAACTGAATGGACAAATACACGGTTCCCTTTTATTGACGTTAATACAGTCAGACCTCGAGTGGTAAATAGCGGTTGTAACTTCAACGGTGATATAAGGTGATATTTATATCCTTTTGGAAATGCACCACATTATCAGTTTAACATCTTTTAAAAATGCGACACCAAGATTTTGAAGTAAATTGCTGCACCATAAACTAACCTTTACATGGGAAATGGTTCGAAAAGTTTTACTTTCTTGAATATATATTAACGACTTTGATTAAAATGCCATATATTTAAGATATTTGCATGACAAATGAAATTTATATTTTGAATTTTCTGGCTATAGTCCCTGTAGTCCTGTTTACTTTGGATGAGCTTTGAATAACTCGTAAACCGTAAAAGATACACCAAATTTTACTGTACAAAAAATGTAGATCTCGCTAAAACACACAATTTAGGTCTAAATATATATTTTTTTATAGAGTGGACCATTTCGGAGATATTCCTTGTTATGTGTGTCAGTTTCGGAAAACTTTCCTGAAATGGAACATCGTTGTTCATTTTTTTATATGTTAAGCGTGCAAAGAGAACGGAATCTCAAAGCTTTAAAATATTTGACTATCGCACAAAGGCTACAGTATTGCCATATTCCCCTTGTACCTACAACGAAATAAGCAATAAGATAATTTGTACCAATGCTTATCTCAACTGACACGAAGAAGATATAGGAATAAGAGTTTGTAAGAATGGTTAGTACAAGAGTAGAGAAAGTCATGTGAGTGCAACACATCAGTAACGCTACACAAGTATTGAATTAAGGAGAGTGAAGTGTTGCACCATAGTTGAACTGCAGCCCGTGGGAGATTATGGCGACTCGTTCACTATGGTGAAGAATGTGAGGAATGCCTGAGAGGGCGGGATCGCCTAGACTAGACATGGCGGTGCCAGACACACGGCTTGCCTGACTTACCCGCGGGGAATCGAAAGAATCCGCACAGCTATTGTTCCACTGTTTGCACAAGCATTTCCTGTGTCAAATGTTCTACGTACACAGCGCTGCCTGCATGCAAAGCGTGTGGTGTGTTCCCCAGACATTCCCGCCCGCCCTCCCGCCCTGCTTTAGATACACATACTCAGAAACAATGGACCACCAAAAATCACTTTTTACACTGCTGCAATTAAAACCACAACTTTTAACACAAGATGTTGCACTCACATGACTTTCTCTACTTTTGCACCAACTCTAAAGGCAAGCTTTCCTCCGAACTGAAAACTGAACTAGAACTTAAAGGTTTCCAGTTGATAGTCACGTGATCATTAGTGGGCTCCTTGTTAGTGCCTTCCTTCGGCTCAGAACTGAACCAAACTGACCACTGAATATCATCATATTCGTTTGTCACTAGATTTTTAAGTTTTCCACCAGAAACCTAGACGTCGAAAATTACGTTGGCAGTCGTTTTTTTTTAGTTCAGTTCAGTTGAGCTTGGGCTAACGAAAGTGAGGTTATGGTAACGGTATTAGTTTGTTTACTCTGCAAATTTGATATAATGGATGAAAAACGAGTTTTCACGCAGTAAAGATGAAAGAATTACTGAACTTATATAGAATCCGCAGTATGTAGAATGTAGATATGTAGAGAAAAACAGAGTTTGAAAGGAAACAAAGGAAAAAGTAAGTACATAAGTAAATAGGATTTACTCCTTATGGATAACTTCCAGTTAATAGGTTTCGGTTGTTATTGCGTATCTGCTAAAAGAGCTCTTTCATCAGAAATATTTGATTTGAATTGTACGAAGTTAATAATTGTAATTTCATAAAACGCGATCATGTCTGGTTAAACTGATTGGAGCCACCCACTATCCCGTAAGTGACTGGGTTATATACATATGTAGCTTTATTTCAAGCATATATACATAAGTATATATTTACCAACTGTTCGCTATGTCATGAGTTCGAATTCCCATTTCAGAAATAAAAAGAAAAAAGACGATAACGACTTTCTGATTTAGAAAACGGTGTGTATGTAAAATTGCAAAACAAAAATTATTTCGGAAATCGTTAACACCCAGAAAAATTAAATAGAATGGAAAGAAAAAAGTAGTTTGATTATACAGTTTTGTGCAGTAATATTACAAAAGTAATCCAGAGTGACGAGGACTTAAGAGACTATTCCTATAAAACCCACTTACATATACATAAACTTCACTTATTATGAAAATATCTTTAAAGTGTGAATTTGTAACCAAAATCGTGGCAGCCAATTTTAAGAAAATAAAAATTGTTGATCATTTTTCCACTTGAAGGATAGTTTGCGGTGAGAACTTTTTAACATATCCCTGTGTATGCTTGGAAAAAACTTAACTTAAATAGCAAACTTGTTATTAGCCAGGTTTTCACTTTGAACTATAGTGTTCACACACATAGACAAACACACACAGAAACACAAGGAAAGACGAAAGTTCATAGATAGTGTATTTGACAAAGTACATAATGGCTAATTCAAAAGAAAGGCACATTTCTTTGGCAACGTCACCTCATGCCAAGGAACATTCAATGTTATAATGCCGACACAGAACTGCAATACTTCCGCTATACGCGGTAAAGAAACTAAAGCCTGCAAGATTTAGACATTTCACCTGAGAGTACGCTTAAAGTAAACTGAAGCAGTATAAATGTAGGTTCGTTCGTTTCTACTGTAAACTTTATCTTCCCGGAGAGAGAGAGAGAGACTGTCAAACGAAAATACGCCGTCCCGTCCGGTTTTTTCCTTACTTACTTAAGTCGCAAACCATTTGCTTCTCTTTACACAGTCAGTGAGGCGGCAAGAAAGGGCTTTCTGAGGCTCAAATGCCTTTCCTTCACTCACTCACTCACTGCGCACAAAGCAATAGAGTGATGCGAAGGGCATTTACTGCTGCACCTGCCCTTTTCACTCACAGTGCTAAAACTCTCCTTGCATACCATGCATTGTTAACTCGGGCGATATTTATGGATAAATATATCTTTATTCCTGGAGCACATAGCAGCGTCAGGAAGAAAGCAAAGTTACACTTAGAGGGTTGAACGTCAAGTTCCCTTAATCGTCACAAGAACGTGTGACGTAACCTATACGTACATTCTCCAGCGGAGTGAAAGTCACTCAAATTATATTTATATCGACTATTTAATAAATAAAATATGAATTTAAATACTATATCCCAAAGATTCGACCAGAAAACGGTAAATTGTATAACAATAACCTAAAATATACTCATTAATTACGTTACAGCAGTTCGATTTAGCATTGCCAACTGCAGAAAATGAAATTCGAGAATTACATATATTCTGATGTTATTTTGTTGTTATAACACAAAACCGGTTTGTTTTTAATATTAATAAATAACCTTTCTTCTCTAAAAATACATTAATTATTAAAAGGACAATTGTTAAAGACACAACTGAGTTAGTCCGTCTGGATACGTATGTAGGTATAACTGAAATTTCATTACAACCGAAAAAAGAACTTTTATTTGAACTCTGTAAAATAATGAAACATTCGTGAATCGAAAAAGGCATAATTTGCCTCCAGATGCCATTGTAAATGCATGTTTAGATGGCACGTGGATTTTAATGTGAGCTTTGCATTGAAGTATTTCATCCTTTTTTTCTCGTTATTCATATTTTCAGCATTTTTCCTTCCTGTAAAATGTTCCTTGTGGACAGTTGTACTGCACTAATGGAATTTGCTGCAAAGGCTTATAGCGATATAATAAAAGTTGTCCTAAGTGCTTCGTCAGATATACATATGTAATTTTCAAACACAAAAATAACAACTTTTAGGCAAGTTTCAACAATTTGGTGCCTAAACTGAAGGAGACAGAGAAATCTTGGGAAATTTTTAAAATAATATAGGTATTTTGAACGTAGGGTAAAACCATTAGTGCAAAATATAAACATTTTTGACCGAGGTATTTTTAGGTGAGATAAGACAAACAGGATAAATATTTGCACAAATGGTATACGTGTTGCATATTTCCTTGTTATTTCAATGGTAGGCTTTAAACGATACTCAAATATTTAAAGGCATAATTGCCTTGAAATTCTGTTCTCTGCATGACAAAGAGATTAAATAAAGGAATAACGACTTCCGATTTGAGAAAAACGTAGTATTTTAAAGTGCAACATAATAACAAGGAATATGTTAGAAACGGTTGACTCTAAAAATAAATGTCTGTGATAAAAGGTGCGTGCTTCAAGCTTCACATCCTTGAACAGTAAGACTTTGTCTATATCTTACTCTTTACCACTTATACAAAATCCATTCAGAGTGGAGAGAAAACAGTCTATCCCCCTCCCCTTAAATCTAGATACTTTAAAATAAATTAAGTATCAAATTGGTGTTTAATATGCCTTTTTTTAAACTTTCTCTACTGCATATAGTAAACTAGATTAAGTATTTTAGGTATTGTAGGCCCCTTTAGCTAGTAAACGTTGCATTTCAAGGCCCTGAACGAATAGTGAAAAGGATATTTTTAGGTTATGCAATTTGTACTAACCTACAAACCATTATCACACATCTGTGACGTAGTTACCCTAGTTCTGTCCCATTTCCAACTACAACTAGCTATGTAGTCAATAAAACCACAATTTTGTCATGCAGAAGTACTCTTTTCAAAAAAGAATATAAAAGTTTGTTAGATTTACAAACAAAGCTGAGAAAAGGAATTAATCTATAAAACTGAAATAGAGTATGCTCACGGAATCGCTATTTAATGCGTCCAGTGTTGCACAAAGTATACTTACATATAATTATCCACAAATATAGGAAAATATACTGCGGGCCCTAAGCCGCAAATCGTAGCCGAGAGATGTTTCTTCGCACACGAAGCGACGGGAAACATGAGTAAGGATAAAACCCAGTGATACCAATATTACTGATGTGATTACTATCACATACCCTGCAATTGTCTTTCCCTCCGTTATACTGTATTAGGTTACCATAACCTATACAGAACCAGTTGCACTATTTGTAACTGGGATCGTGTATTTAAATAACCACAATCGGAGAAGACTCTCGCCCTACTCTGAAATGGAGTGAATACCTGAACACAAAATGTATTTCACAATTGAGGAAAATGTATGGTATGTAAACAAGTTTTAAAAGCCCACGAACGTTCCAACAGTACACATGACCCAAACACCATACCAAATCCTACACTCAGGAAACAATTTTGTTTCGATATAAAATCAGTAGCATAAAGTTAATAACTAATGGCAATTGTTAATGTTTCCTATACAATAAAGGCGATCATATTGCTAGTTTGGTACACGTGTAGTTTTACAGAGTTGTCTTGCCTTATGCTACAACTGCTTTAGTGACTGAAGTGTTGGAAATATCCCAATCAGTATTTGGCACAGCAACCACTGCTGTTTCATCTCTAACACCATTATACACTAGTACAACACAAAGTTACAAAATGCTGCAATCCTTACCAATAGGATCCCTTCTTTCTTTCTGCATTTGCCTGCCGAGCTAGCTCTCTTTTTCAAAGCTTCATATTTCTCTCGAAGCTGCAGGGATGATGGCTGGCTGCCGGCTGGGTATTGAATTGCATGGTAATAACCTCCCAAGCTCCCTCCTAAAATGGCATAAATACCAAATGAATATTATGCTTTGTAAGGTTTTTAAAGGTTTGAAAGAAAAGTGTAACACACACCCACCTTCTCCATCCACGTAGCCACTGCTGTGGCTTTATTTTCTACCACAGCTTTATGCTGTTGAATAAGTTCCAACACCATATTCTCCTGATCTGTGTAGTTTCGGAGCGCTTCCTGTTATTGCTGGCTACCATTAGAAATGTAACCTAACTACTATACTACTAATACCTAACCCCAACTAACCTAACACTAAGCACAAATCTAACCTAAACTGCTCACTGACGCCTATTCGCAATTAAAATTGATTCTGACTATACGGTTCACCCACGAGATAGCGTTGCAAGCGTGGCAAAAGGCTAGTGAAAAATGTTACCAACTGCTCGCATAGCATCAAAATCCTCAGGGTAACAAACCTACAGTAAAATTCAGTTAGCGATGACTGAGAGGTAGCAAACTGGCTAGTAATCGGAGATAGTAATACAGGCCCTTAAAATCACTTTAACAATGCGAAAACTACACGACTTTCTTTGATTATGCTCGTCGTCGAAATTGTCGTTATCCGCATTTGCATCCATTGTGAAAGAATCTATGGACATTAATTTATTATCTCTTGTCCTTGATTTTCCAAACAACGACTCTAAGATTTTGAGTAAAACACCAAATTTTTAAGATACTTTCAAGACAAATAAAACATATATCCTGAATTTTCCAGAATTGCTTTCAGAAATTCTCTTCATTATAAATGACTTTCACATAACTGCTAAGAGATCGAAACGGTATGTATCCTAAAATAACAAGCGCATTTTGGAATATACCAGGTGAATGTTTCTGAGACTGCAGGACTGAATTTATTTCATAATGTTATTTATTTGTCCTGTTATAAAGCCATTTTAAATGGAAATCCAATTCAGATTACGATTATGTACATATACATATGTTTATTGAAAATGACCAATTGATTTAATAATGTATTGAAACCATAGTGTAGGCGTTGAAAACAAAAGCAAATGTGCAGATCGTCATTTTGATGAAACAACAATGAACCATGTTAAAAGTATCTTCTCTATATGCGAGATTAATTTCTGAGAATTAAGATTTAAAACTTCGCTGAAAAGTGTAAAATGTTTGGAAAATCATTATCAAACAATACATATATTGTGCTTAGCGGGAACATGTAAGTAGAATTGTTCAAATATATGCTGAAATATCTTCTTCGTTGGCCACAACCTGCAAATGATTTTGGTGCTCCGGGTTCAGCTACATAATTTAGTATCAGAAATCATCGGACGCAGCAAAGGTGAGTAAACCAATCTGACTACTGGAAAACATCGGAGAAATAATATACTTTTGGAATATTTTTCGAAACTCACTAAATATCCCGGATAACACAATAGAATATTAGGTCAAAAAGCTCCCATGCAATCTTGTTAAAGCGCATAGGTACCTTATGCAATTACCTGTGTTATTTTTACTTTCTCTGCTACATACAGAGGTATTGTACTCGACCCAAACATTTAATGTCGAGATTTCACTGGAAATATACGTTTTGAGGCCCCTTGAATTCGAAATAGTATTTTTACTTTCTCTACTGGTAAGTAGAGGAAGTATTGTATTCCATCCAAAAATTCGATGTCGAGATTTAACTGGAAATATATCTTTTGAGACCCCTGAATCCAGAAAAAGCATTTTTAGAAATAGATCCGTGTCTGTGTCTGTGGACAGCATAACTCAAAAACGAAAAGTCGATTAAAAACCAAAGTTGCTATTTAAGTTTAATATCTCTCAAATTTGTAACAAATGTTTTTAAGAACCTTCCTCTACCCTAAATTACCCTTTCCATGGAATATTTTTCGAAAATTTTTATTTTCTAAAAAAAATTTATAATGATTTTGATTAAAATGTATTATATTTAAGAGATTTTTATAGCAAATGAAATGCTTATTTTGAATTTTCTGGCTATAGCTTATGTAACTGGTAAACAGTAACAGATAGACCAAATCTTACTGTACAAAAATGTAGATCTCGTTAAAACACACAATTTATGTGCAAATGCATGTTGTGGAGTGAACCATTTCCGAGATATTCCCTGTTATTTGTGTGAGTTTTACAATAGTTATACTTTTCTCAAATGAGAGGTGGTTATTCACTTTATCTCTTAGCCGTGCAAAGGGAGAGGAATTTCAAGGTCTTCATACATGATCAGCTTTAAAAGTCTACTGTATTTCTATATTCCCCTTGTACCTATAAAGAAATTAGCAATAAGGTAAATTCTGGAAATGTTTATGTTAAAATGATTACAGTTGGTAGGGGAGTGAGTAGAGAAGGTCGTGTGAGTGCAATGCATCAGATGTGTAGTGTTTATTTATGGAAGCAAATGTGACAATTGAAGCAGCTGACGCACATTTCCCCCCTGTTTGTTGAACGCAGATATCCGGTTGGATTATGCGAAGGCAAGTCACACAGGGTGGTCTGTTTGCCAAGACTGCCATGCCCCTACTTTATTTCCGTCTTACCGAACAATCTCTTTTCAACCAAACACGGGAGCCCCAAAGTACTGTCTGAAAAGAAACGATTGAAATAATCACTCAGTAAGCCTTAAAGGTGATGGAAACGGTCAACAAGCGATAATGCATTCCTTCAAATGAAGTTTCAAAGCGCATGCGTCAGAAGGTGACAAAAGAACGGAGGCTTTTATATTCCCGACACTTCCGCCAGGTGGTCAAAAGAGTGAAAAGGAACCGTGGTCCATCCCACAGCGGAAATCTTTTGTAAATACAGTCATTTTTCAAGCTCTGTAACGAACAATTTGCCAACTACAGAAACGATCGATTCTTTGTAACACGTCGCCAGATGATAAATAAAGGGCGCGAATTGGGGGAGGGAGGGAGGGTGGCCATTGAATTTGGAAACGTATTAGCTTTCGTGCCCGACTAATAGCTTCTGTGCTTCAGAATGCAACACATCACTTTGGGAACAAAATATTCAACTGAGTCTTTGTTAAGGCTGCAACTGTCCGCCTGAACAGACAATCCTGTACTTTATGTTTCCTGGACATTTGTTGCGTTCTTTAGGTTAGCTCGGATTTCTAAGCACAATAAGATACTAAACTAAACAAGCAAATAAGCACGAAAAATGATGAAATTTACAGAACTCTTGTATTATTGAAGGCTGCTACATGGTCATACTGAGATTATCCTACGTCTATCAGTGAAAAATGTTCTTCCGACGTCGCATGACGTCACAGGTAGCTGCATGACAAAAGCACTAAAGTTCTTCCTCCTTGTACGTTTCTTCACCAGAAAGCTTTTCACAAATTTGACAAAGTATTTTATAATCGGAATTTTTTGTAACACCTGGTTGAGTTTGTCACACGCAATTTCTGACGACAATGTTACTGAAATTTCGTTAATCAGAAAAAGTGAATGTTCCAAGGAATTATTTCGAGCTGCTAAACTAAAAAAAAAACTAAACCCCGGCGCAACAGCCCATGAAGGGCCAAGGCCTACCGCCCAGCCGCTGCTTCCCCCACCTCTGCCTACTACGAGTGTCATTGGTGAGGTGTAGTACTGGAGGGTGGGACGTAGTCAGCGCCCCGATCCCTCCCGGCCAGTTATGCGGTCTTCACGACCTGGGGCCGCTACTTTTCCATCAAGTAGCTCCTCAATTGGTCTCCCCGGGACTAACGAGGCTGAGTGCACCCCGTGCTAGACCTCCCAGAGGGGATAAAAACCCCATGCTGGTACCGGGGATAGAACCCGGGTCCTCCGCGCCAGAGGCATTGCGCTACGGAGCTGTTTTAAATTGTCAGGTATTCTGGAGAAATAGCATAGTTAAATAAAGAGGTGTTTTCATGACCTGGGACTTGGGTGAGATTTGTGCACGGTAGAAAGCAGATGATGTCCGGGTACTCGGTACCTGAACGTACTCAAGCAGGTGGATAATATTTTGCACAGGTTAACATGCAAAACAAAATACAAGAGCGAGTCAATATTGACTGTACGTAGGTACGACTGACTGCTGGGAGATTTGGCAGGCAAAGGTGGCGCGCGCTATCTGGCGGTATTTACCTACGCAGTCCGTGATGATTACACACATCAAACATGACTTCATAAACGACCACGTTAATATCCTTCCTGTCTCCTCCAAATGAATGCCTTTAGGATGATGTGACCCCCCACAACTGGTACCTACAGGGACGCTACACAAGGGCGCTCAACAAACACAAAAATGTAAATCGAAACACTTCACTCTTAGTTTTACATATACACAGCAAATATCATATTCCTCCTCCTAAAAGAGATATATAGGTAATAAAAAAAAATCTGATGTGTTGCACTCACATGACTTTCTCTACTCTTGTACTAACCATTCTTACAAACTCTTATTCCTATATCTTCTTCGTGTTAGTTGAGATAAACATTTGTACAAATTATCTTAAATATCCTATATGTTTACGTATAATAATAATTGTATAAAGAGTAAATCTACTTGAAATACACTTTCTGGTAGAGTAAAATACTTCCTTTACTAATACTTGCGGAGCCCACGATCCTAAATGCGGAATTACTCGAGCATCTTGGGAACCTATTTTGAAGATTAGATGGTAGAAAGAAAAAAGGTTGTATGATGTATACCTTTTCACCGGTGGGGGGGAGCGTGTATAGACCTCCAAAAATTAAAAAAACAATCACTATTTTGAAATACTCGGCTCAGCTTGATGTCCTAATCGGGTTGACCCAAAATCCTTGGATGATTTGGAGGAATTTTCTTAATATGACGGTTTCAAATGTTATTCGTGATTTTTGTAAATCCCTGAATGTGACAGATAAAATACACGGCAAATAGCATGCAAATAATTGGGAAGAAAGTATGACCACGTGGTATTGTCAGTCGAACCGAGGTGCGGAGTGGGGCATACATGCTTCACGGCAGCAGCACACTCTAAACTTGGCGAGTTTGTTACTTCGGCTCCAGAGGCAGTTCGAGTCGAGTGGGGAAGCTTATTCCCCCACCCGAAGTGTCTTTACCGCAGTACCTAGCCGTTATACGGCTTTACCTGCGCGATAGTATGGTGTTTTGGTCTACAGGGATTTAATCTCTGGGAATGTTTGGGATCAGGGGTATTTATAGGGGGCTTGGACAAATCGGCACATTATATTCTTCCTCTTATATTCTTCAAAATAAAGGAACATTTGACCACGCTCGAGATATCGAGGTGACTGTTTGTTTGCAAGTTTGTGACTCTCCCGCCCCCTTACGTCGAGTTCAAATCGTCAGAGAATTGAAATGCACACTTTTCGGTATGTAATTAACCCACCATACCTTAATCTGTCGCGTTCAAGTATTCTGATTGGCTGCCCTAGACGTGCGCCCTATATAGAGGGCTTGGAGGTAGTATGTTAATCTGCCGCGCTTGAGTAAATCCCAAAATCCCGTATAGGGCCCCCCTCCCCTCCCCTCCCATGAAGTAGAGAATGTAAAAAGCTAACGCTGTGAAGATGGCGAGTAACTTGTGCACGTGCTGGAGTGTATACCCGTGAGTCTGTGGTAAAAGGACCACAAGCCATGTATCTTGTGCATGTCCGTACGTACGTCCGTACGCTTACACTCCCCTGGTCCCATTGTTTTCCCAGTGGCACGTGGCAGCCCACGTACAGTTTCCAACTGCAATATCACCTTATGTTTGTTACAGGATACATCATACACAGGATTGATAAACGCTACCTTAATGCGTATCGACTTCCCTGTGTTAGTTATTTTTTACTTCTTTACTACGTAGAAGAAGTATTGTACACCACCCAAAAATTCGATGTCGAGATTTCACCGGAGCTATATGTTTTGAAGCCCCCTGAATAAAAAAAAAAAAAAAAAAAAAAAAGCATTTTTAGAAAAAAGGTCCACGCGCGTGTGTCTGTGGACAGCATAATTCAAGAACAAAAAGTCATTTAAAAACCAAAGTTGGTATTAATTTTAATATATTTTAAGGATACGACGCCAAGAAAATTCCTCCACCTTAAACTACCCTTTACATGCACAATTTTTCGAAAATTTTGATTGTCTCGAAAATAGCTCTAACGGTTTTGATTAAAATGTCATATATTTAAAATGCTTTCATGACAAAAAAGTATATGTTGAATTTTCTGGCTATAGCCCATGAAGTCCTATTTACTCTTGATGACTTTTGCATAACTGGAGTCACGTGTCACCTCTTTTCCTATTACAAATCTTCAAGTTATGGAATAACAGTTTGTAAGAATGGTTAGTACAAGAGTAGAAAACAGTTTGAACCGTTACATTTATTTTAGACACGTTTTAGGGGTTAAAAGACTAGATTATGAAACTTTCATAATATCAAACAACACAAGATTGGTATTTTTTAGCCAAGCCAGCGTACAACCTCCCCTTAAATCATGCTCGTACGTACGTAGGTAGGTATGTATAATGAATGAATGAATGCTTGTGGTTTTTCTCAGTTGTGTCAGTCCAGATAACATCGTGCGACAGAGGCAGTGGGTGTGGTGTGAATTAAAGCTCTGTCCCAGGCAGCAGCCCAAAGTTCGCATGACTTATATTCAGCACATGTTTTTGGACAACCCTGGGACACGCCAAGCAGACGTTACTTTTAAGGAAGCTGTTCCTGTTCACTGCGGATGCTTGAATTAGTTGATAAAACAGCCAGAATTAAATGAGAAAACGCAGAAAGGGGCCCTAATGAATAAACGGCGTTAAATTCAAAACCAGTGAGGGCAAAACTAAAACACGAGTGTTTGTGAAGAAGCACTTTTCCTTCCAAATTCAATTACTGCTCAGACCATCTTGCTTTTTATTCAGGAAAGAGATGTAATAGGATAATATTTTCTTCTTACTTCTTCGAAACAGAAGTTTCTCGTTTAGATTAAAGTTCAACAAGAGTGGAAACGCTTTATTTTTATTCGGTGTGATCTTTACAATGTGATTACACTAAAGGTATAGTTATTCTTAGAACATAAACATCAACTTATGCAAAACCAGCTGAAATACCCGGCGTTGCCCGTTTTATCACTACAAATTTTACACCTACAGTGGATATATAAACAACTCACAATAAACAACGTAAATAAATATTAACATCGGGAAAACAAAAAAGCTATACAAAATCACTGTCGAACTATTCCAAATACCATAGGAAGAGAAGCAAGTAGGGAAAGCTCTGTGAATGTAATTTCTCAAGTGGAAGTCGTGAATTAATTTATAGCACACAAAACGAAATATGCGACTCATGTTAGCATGAGAATTGTCTAATTGTGTGACAAAGAAAGAACCCAACATGACGAAATGTGAGCATTGTGTTGAATGTATAGAGCCAAAGCTAAATCTAACACATTTCTCTCTAACACTACTCTCTTCGATTATATTCTACCTGATACGACAGCTCCATGTCAGTAGATTTACTGGCATGTAAAAGAACTCCTGCGGGACAAAATTCCGGCACACCGGCGACGCTGATGTGATCCTGGCAATTGACAGCGTCGTTAAACAAGGAAAAAAAAAAATTAAATTATTGTTCATTTGACATTACCAGAAACTGTTACTCAAATCCTGCCCATGGCTAAGGCATAGCTGTGGTTGGCGTTAATTATTGTAGTTAGATTGGCAACATAAGCGTCATCTTACAGGCAAATAAACGGTTCAATTTAAATCAAATTATCCTTGGTTCCATTGACGCATTGTTTGGAACTGTGTTATGTTGACACAAGTGTTCCAGACTTTGTTGTTCATAGAACACAATTCCCAGTAAATATCCAAACATATTATCTACTGGGAAATTATTTAATCCAATAGGTTGTTTCAAAACAACAGTTTATGAAACTTGAGCACCATTCCTCAATATTGGAACAGACAAATGGATAGTCAGAAACCTTCTTTTGTAGAACCGGCCTATAACTTTAGTTTAGGGCTGACGAATGTTCATCAACAAGTTTATATCGCATTCTACAAACATATTGAACTTAATCGCCAACTTCGAGTTTTGTTTTTTAGCACACATATACACGCGCGCGCGGAACTTTTTCTAAAAATCTGATATGTTGTACTCACATGACTTTCTCTACTCTTGTACTAACCATTCTTACAAACTCTTATTCCTATAACTTCTTCGTGTTAGTTGAGATAAACATTTGTACAAATTATCTTGTTGCTTATTTCCTTGTAGGTACAAGGGGAATATGGGAATACAGTAGACTGAGCGATAGTTAAATATTTCAAAGCTGCTCGCTAAAAGAAGCCTTTGAAATTCGGTTCTCTTTGCACGGCCAAGACATGCAAAGGTGAATAACGACCTTCCATTTGAGAAAAGTATGACTATTACAGAACGCCCACAAATAACAAGGAATATCTCCGATATGATTTACTACACAAAAAAGTGATTTCCACATAAATTGTGTGTTTTAAGATATCTACATTTTTTGTACAGCAAGATTTGGTCTACCTCTTACGGTTTACCAATTATGCAAAGTAATCCAGACTAAGCAGGACTACATGGGCTATAGCCAGCAAAGTCAAAGTATACATTTTATTTGTTATAAAAATATCACAAATATATGACATTTTAATCAAAATCGTTAACAGCTATTTTTGGGAAAATCAAACTTTTCAAATTTATTTTCCTTGTAAAGCGTACTTTTAGAGCGGAGGACTTTTCTTCATAATCTTCGTGTTGCATTCTTAAAAGATATTAAACTTAAATAAAATTTTGATTTTTAAGAAATTTTCGTTTTTGTGCTGTGCTGTTCAGATTGACACACACACACGCACACACACACATACACACACGCACACACACGCACACACATACACACACGCACACACACACGCACACACACATACACACGCACACACACGCACACACATACACACACGCACACACACGCACACACATACACACGCACACACATACACACGCACACACACGCACACACACGCACACACACATACACACGCACACACATACACACGCACACACACGCGCACACATACACACATACACACACATACACATACACACACACACGCACACACATACACACACGCACACACATGCACACATACACACACGCACACACATACACACGCACGCACACGCACACACACGCACACACATGGGCGGATCGTTTTCTAAATAGAGAGAGAAAACGTAACTGAAAGTGTAATTTACTGACCGGTGCTTGAGTTTATGGTGAGGTTTGTCGCGGATTGTGAATTCTGGAAGTACGATCAAATTGTGTGCCCTATATCACTTTGCTTGATACCCAATCTCTGGCATGACTGAATGTTCCAAACCCAGACCTATCCCTTGTGCAATGTGTTACACTTGTCTGAAATGCGATGGTTTTCATGACCGTAACGCTGTTACATGTCCAACAATATGTATAACACAGTGTAATGCTAAAGTAAATACTGTTAGGGCCGTATCTCAGCCACGAACACGTGGACTGTAATGTATTCTTGTTCTTGTTCTGCCTAGCAAGTATTACGTCATTCGGCCTGTTCCGATCTCAATCCATCTTTGCTTTGGATCTCCTCGGCTGATGGATTTATAATTTTAAACCTTTTTCGGTGTTCTTCAGGAGTCCATCCCTTCTAACTGTTTTTCCCTCTATGGTTTTCGATTCTATCATCTATATTAAATATGTTCAACTTTCTCTTTATATCCTGGTTGTGTTTTGTTGTACGTCCTAACAATGATCTCAAGAATTTCATTTCAGCAGCTTGAATGTGACTAAAATATTTTTATCTTAGTCCACGCCATAGCCGAGTGGTTAGACCATTCGCTTCCCACCAAAGTGGCCCCGGTTCGATCCGAGGCAACCGCATGTGGGATTCGTGGTGGACGAAGCGGCGCTGGGGCGGGTTTCCTCCGGGTTCTCCAGTTTCCCCCGCCATCTCATTCCACCGGTGTTCCATCTTCATTCCACGTGTCATCAGATTTTTTTGTGACAGAATAATGTCCGAGATATCCGTTATTAATGGTCCAATTTGTTTAACACTTTGTGATTCTTTTTACTGTTGATATTGAGTGGTTTCTAGAGATTCCATGTAACCAGCAAGGATTTTAAGGACTACATACGTTGATGTTAACATTTGAAGTATTGGTGTTTCCTTTGTGCCTAAGTGACTATTTCTGTAAACATGTATGTCAACTGTTTCATACGTAGGGGCCATAAATTATCACATACCTGGTCATTCTTTCTTCAGTCACGTGTATCCCATAAATCTCTGAAAAACAATTTACGGCACGTTACAATCAAAATATCACTCCATTTCAGTTTGACAACTTCGTTTTTAACAATTGAGGGGGTCAGCGGAACAGTGGTCTAACCCTCCCCGATACACAATTTGCAAAATTGAGGCCCTCTGTTAGGTCTTCATGTGAACTATCTTCTCACTATGTGATTTAGACCAGAAGCCATTCCTTATATTAAACTGAAGCCCTTAATATTTTCCCTCAGAGGAAACATTTGCAGCACACCACAAAATCTGTTATCAAAAACATTTCAGCACTGATGAGTGGTTTAATAATTTGAGTGAACCATCATTGTGGTCAAATGAGCTTTTCCTTATCCTAAAAAGAACCACGTGTGTTGAACTTAACTCAGTTTTTCTCCATATTTAAAAAAGACGGGTTAGACCACTGTTGCACTGACCTCCTCAGTTGTTCTCTTAATAATTAATGTATTTTGCCAGAAGAAATGCTATGTGAATATGTCAAAAATTAAATTAAATTTATTTCAGATTATAAACTACATTTCTGTTATAACAAGAGAAGGTCGAAATACACGTAATTCTTGGGTTTCGTTTTCCTTAGTTGCAGCACTGAATAAGTTGAAACTAATTGAAATGGATATATTTTAGGTTATTTTTAATGTAATTTAACACTTTTTGGTCAAATCTTTGCTATATAGTATTTACGTACATATTTTACCTATGAAGTAGCCGTAGCCCATATAAATATTGTTCGACGGTCTGACTCACTCCGCTCCAATTTATAGGTTAGGTACTTGTGATTAAAATGAAGTAGATAGGAAAGCAAGCCACCGTAACAATAATTTGTGTACTATTATGATAGCAGGCAGAGAATGCAGTGTGAATGTGACACTGACCTGTCAATTACAGCTAGAGATAGGTTAAGTGCTTGCTCAAACTTACCAGAGCTGATATCTTGAAGCAAGAAGGCATCTAGCAAGCGAGTCAATGAAGGAAATAGAAGTCATTAATACACACAACGTGAGTCACACTTGAGTGGGTAGAAGGCAAGACAGAAATCAGAAAATGTTCAGCGCTTTGTGTTGTAATGTCCCGACCGGAAACGAGCCAGTCCTCCCGCCGCCGCCGGCCGGCCGGCTCGGCTGTCTGGGGGGTTCATGCCGGCAGGTAGACCGGATGCCGGGCAGGTACCTTATCTAGATGCCATAATTATCACGTTACCTCCCTTCGACACTCGACACGACCTACACCTTCAATGGAATGTGCAGATCGTTGCACTCTACAATGTTTCAAACAGAGCGACTTTGAACTCTGAGCGTTTGGATAATTCTACCTGCAATTAGCAGCACTGATATCTCATTGTGACCAATCTTATCACAAGTAATACGCCTGACCTAACCCGTAAATTTTCGAGTGGAAGACAGCCAAATTATATTCATATGGACTATTTCATAAATAAAGTATAAATTCAAATATTCAAAGATTTGACAAATGTTAAATTCTGCCAAAAAAATAATCTAAAATATATTCATTTCGATCAGAGTACTTCAATTTACTCATCACTGCCAATTGAGGAAAACGAAACCCAAGAATTACATATATTTCCATTTTCTCTTGTTATAACAGAAAACCAATTTATAATCTCAAATAATCTCTATTTATTTTCAACATTGACAAATGACATTTCTTCTGGAAAATGTTAATCATTAAACTAACAATTGTTAAAACAAACAGCTGCCAAATTGAAATGGAGTGTTATTTTGATTGTTATTCGATTGTAATGTGTAATAATTGGTTTTCACTGATTTATGTAATACAGTTGGCGACACTGTCTAAACAAAAGAATAACCAGGTGATTATTCGTATACTGCAATTGAATGCCTTTATGTACGAAATAGTTGCTTAAGTCACTATATGCTAACACAGCACATTTCCAAGGGGAAATGAAACTGATTCGAGTCATTAAAGCTGAGAGATTCCATGCTGTCACATTCGGCTACCTGGACACTGTTTGTAGAGAAAATACCTACTATTGGGAAGAAATAATGGCAGTTTAAGTAACGTGAATATAACCTTGTCTATTGTCAGTAAACACAGGTAAGAAAACAAAGCCCAACCTCGAATATGTAATTACTCCGTGATCGATACCACAGGGGAAATCAATGAATATTATATGAAGTCGTTCCTTTGTTATTTTGTGAGCTGGTGAATGTGTAAGTAATTATTCCAATGTTGGCAATGTTTTAGCTGCTATGATTATCGTTGACAGAGCTAAAGGTGATCCTGTGAGGTTTTCTTAGCATTGCAGAAAATTAAATAATTAACTGAAATGGAGTGGAATTTCGAATTCTAACCTAGAGACTAATTTTCGCTTGGTGTGAAAGGTTATATATGTCAATTTTTTGTAAAATCGATGCTACGATTTAGAAGCATACAAGAAACACACACACGCACACGCACGCACGCACGCACACACACACACACACACACACACACACATTGAATCTTATGGATAGCTCGAAGTTGAACGGAAAGGAAAAATCGTGGTGTGTTACACTCACATGACTTTCTCTACTCTTGTACTAACCAGCCTTACAAACTCTTATTCCTATATCTTCTTCGTGTTTTGCAGAAAGTGCACTTTGTCGCAAGCTTGCGTGTGGTTTGATAGGAAGATTTGAATATTTCGAAAACGCATGGAATACATTTCCTAATTTGTTTCAATCATAAGTGCTTGCATATTTCTAAAATGTTTAGGTCATAAACAACCGGGTCCTGAATATAACAAATATATGGGACTATAAGCTTAAGCTTAAGTTATCCTAGTGTTGGCTGCAAGCACTTGAAATTAAACGGAACATTTTATTTATTTATTACATTATTATTATTATTATTATTATTATTATTATTATTATTATTATTATTATTATTATTATTATTATTATTATTATTATTATTATTATTATTATTATTATTATTATTATTATTATTATTATTATTATTATTATTATTATTATTATTATTATTATTATTATTATTATTATTATTATTATTATTATTATTATTATTATTATTATTATTATTATTATTATTATTATTATTATTATTATTATTATTATTATTATTATTATTATTATTATTATTATTATTATTATTATTATTATTATTATTATTATTATTATTATTATTATTATTATTATTATTATTATTATTATTATTATTATTATTATTATTATTATTATTATTATTATTATTATATTTGAGACTGCGAATCCATAATGTAAGCAGTCAAAGTTAAATTTTATGACGGAATAAGAAATCATTTGCAAGTAGAATCATGTATTGAGAAAAAGCAGTAGTTGTAATAATAACTAATTAGTTATTTTCAAATAGCCACTTATATTTTCTCAGATACTTTCTTTGTGCCTTGATCTATCAAAGAGACTGGGTTATCAAGGTTATTAAAGAAGAAAACTTAAAAGATTTCACTATCACTGAAAGCCTGCACTTGATCGAGCAGAGAATGTCATGTGAGTTGAGTGCATGACATGGAATCCTAGGTGCCTAAGTTGGCAACCTTAGGACGGAGGTTGTGAAAGAGGAATGTAGAGAAAGTGCAGGTTGTCGGAAGCGTGTGTGTGGGATGGGCTTGTACAGGTTCAGACATGCTCCATGACGCATACACCAACACACAGACATCGAGAAGAGCAATGAATGAATGAATGAAAGCAAGTTCAGACGTGTTGATAATCTTACGTAATCTCTTGAGACTATGACATACCACCAGTAGAACTGTCTGCACCATTCGGATCACAATCAGAATAACTTACGACTTAAAAAAGCATTCCCATATTGCCTATAAGTGACAGTCAAATCATTTAAGAGTTGGTCCTACGTGATGACTTTCAAATTTGATTCCCTTTGCATACCCCGGAATAATTCATTAAACGAATTAAAATGTTCTAATTGCGAAAAGTATACATGTTGGAAAATTCATACCAATAACAAGGAATATCCCAAAAAAGGTTAACTTTACAACAAATTTTATTCAACATAAATTATGTGCATTAATGAGATAATTTCAGAGTGGTAAGATTTTGTCTGTCTCTGGTTTATTAGATATGCGAAAGTGATTAATAATCTGACTTACATTTCATTTGCAATGGAAATATTTTCAACATATAGCAACTTGTAAAAATCGTTACAGTTGTTTTTCTTCTTCCTTTAATGTTTTGGGGCAAATGGCCTGTTCCGGCTTCATTCCATCTCTGCCTTGGCCGTCCAGGATCACGTCGTCCTCTAGGTTTACAAGGTAGGATTTTATCTCGCATTCTATTCCGATGTTCCTTCTATTTAAACCTGTATTCACCTCTTATTCAATCTATTTGTAATTTCTTGTTTTTATTTTGTCCAGTTTTGTTCGTCCTAACACTGATGTAAGGAATGTAATTTCTGATGCCTGAATACAACTGTAATCTTTTTGTTTAATGCACATGACTCACAGCCACAACTCATCTATTCGAGTTGTTCTTAATGTTCTTTAATTGTTCGGCACATTCATTGTTTAATTTATTTGATACTAAACTAAACTAAAACCCCTAACGCAACAGCCCATGAAGCACCAAGGCTTGCTGCCCAGCCACTGCGTCCCCCACCTCTGCCTACTACTGACGTCACTCGTGGGGTGCAGTACTGGAGGGTGGGACGTGGTCAGCGCCCCGAGCCCTCCCGGCAAGTTATACGGCCCTCTCCACCAGGAACCGCTACTTCTCCATTAAGTAGCTCCTCAATTGGTCCCCCCGGGACTTAATGAGGCTGAGTGCACCCCGTGCCAGACCTCCCAGAGGGGATAAAACCCCCATGCTGGTACCGGGGATAGAACCCTGGTCCTCCGCGTAAGGTTTTTCAGCAACACTGTTCAAAATCTGAGACAGACAGGCACACTTGAGACTCCTTGAATTCAGAAAAAGAGCACCTGAACACATATATATGTGTGAGTGTGTGTGTATATATACATTCCAATGTCTAGTCGCAATATGACTTTTATGTTGAAGCGACTTTAAATAATAAATACATTGTTAAAAAATGCAAATCTTGGTAAAACACACAATTTATGTCTCTCTCTCTCTTTTTTTTTTTTTTTTTTTTTTTTTTTTTTTTTTTTTTTTTTTTTTGTGGAGTGAATCATTTCGGAGATATTCCTTGTCATTTGTGTGAGTTTCGGAAAACTTAAAGCATTCGTGAAATGGATCATCGTTGTTCATTTTTTATGTTAAGTGTGCAGAGAGAATGGAATTTCAAAGCTTTAAAACATTTGACTATCGCACAAAGTCTACTGTATTCTAATATTCCCCTTGTACCTACAAGGAAATAAGCAATAAGATAATTTGTACAAATGTTTATCTCAACTAACATGAAGAAGATATAGGAATAAGAGTTTATAAGAATGGTTAGTACAAGAGTAGAGAAAGTCATGTGAGTGCAACACATAAGATTTTGTTACAAGCTTTTCAGTTTCAGTGATGGAATATGCTGCAATGTGGAACAACCCAGATTCGGAGATTTTTATTTATTTATTTATGTTGCTACTGTTGTAGCAAGCTTCAGTCTCGCTGGCAATGCTAATTGGATATTGTAAAGTAGCGAATGAGGAATGCAGTACAAAGAAAAACAAAACAAAACTATCTGGATGCGAAAGAAAGGAAGAAGGATGTGGATAATCAGAAAACTAATAACAAAGAAGAAATAATGCGTGCATCGTTGATCCTTTTCCGAAACAAGGTCATGTTTTAGAGTTTTTAAAACATGAAGTTCACTATTTAGGGAGAAGGAAGGAAGGAAGGAAGGAAGGCAAGCGATCAATGTCTGCTCCACACAAACAGGAAGGAAACTTGAGAATACTGTGAGCTCTGTCCGGCTGCACACACACACACGCACACACACACACACATACATACACATACACACATACACATACATACACACACATACACATACACACACATACACACATACACATACACATACACACACATACACACACATACACATACATACACGCATACACACATACACACACATACACACACATACACACACATACACATACATACACACACATACACATACACATACATACACACATACACACATACACATACATACACGCACACACATACATACACACATACACACATACATACACACATACACATACATACACACATACACACATACACACACGCACACACATACACACATACATACACGCACACACATACACACATACACACACGTACATACACGCACACACATACACACATACACACATACATACACATACACACATACACATACACACATACACACATACATACACATACACACACATACACACACATACACACACATACACACATACACACACATACACACATACACACATACACACACATACACACACATACACACACATACACACACATACACACATACACACATACATACACATACACACACATACACACACATACACACACATACACACACATACACACATACACACACATACACACACATACATACACATACACACACATACACACATACATACACGCACACACATACACACACATACACACACTTACATACACATACACACACATACACACATACGCACACACATACATACACACATACACATACATACACGCACACACATACACACACATACACATACACACATACACATACATACACACATACACACATACATACACATACACGCATACACACATACACGCACATACATACACATACACATACACACATACACACATACATACATACACACACATACACATACATACACACACATACACACATACATACACATACACATATACACGCACATACATACACATACACATACACACATACACACACATACACATACACATACACACATACACGCACATACATACACATACACATACACACATACACACATACACATACACACATACACGCACATACATACACATACACATACACACATACACACATACATACACACATACACACATACACACACATACACATACATACACGCATACACACATACACGCACATACATACACATACACATACACACATACACACACATACATACATACACACACATACACATACATACACACATACACACATACACACATACACACATACATACACATACACATACACACATACACACATACACGCACATACATACACATACACATACACACATACACACATACACATACACATACACACATACACGCACATACATACACATACACATACACACATACACATACATACACACACATACACACATACACACATACACACATACATACACATACACACATACACATACATACACACATACACACACATACACACATACATACACATACACATACACACATACACATACATACACACATACACACATACACATACACATACATACACACATACACACACATACACACAAACACATACATACACGCATACACACATACACGCACACACATACACACACATACACACATACACATACATACACACATACACACATACACGCACACACATACACACATACACACATACATACACACATACACGCACACACATACACACACATACACACACATACTAATACATACACGCATACACACATACATACACGCACACACATACACACATACACACACATACACACATACACACATACACGCACACACACGCACACACATACACATACACACATACACATACACACATACACATACACACATACACACATACACGCACACACATACACACACATACACACATACACATACACACAAACACGCACACACATACACATACACACAAACACGCACACACATACACACATACACGCACACACATACACACATACACGCACACACATACACACATACACATACACACTTACACGCACACACATACACACATACACACTTACACGCACACACATACACACATACACGCACACACATACACACATACACACATACACGCACACACATACACGCACACACACATACACACATACACACATACACGCACACACATACACACATACACATACACACATACACGCACACACATACACGCACACACATACACACATATACACACATACACGCACACACATACACACATACACACATACACGCACTCACATACACGCACACACACATACACACACATACACACATACACGCACACACATACACACACATACACATACACACATACACGCACACACATACACACATACACACATACACGCACACACATACACACATACACGCACACACATACACGCACACACATACACACACATACACACACATACACACACATACACATACACACATATACGCACACACATACACGCACACACATACACACATACACGCACACACATACACACATACACGCACACACATACACACATACACATACACACAAACAGGAGGGAAACTTGAGAATACTGTGAGCTGTGCTCGGCTCCACACACACACACATCCACACACGCACACACACCCGCACACGCGCACGCGCGCACACACACACCCGCGCGCACACACACCCGCACACGCGCACGCACACACACACGCACACACATACACACATGTCGGTCTGGGTGGCTCAGTTGGTTAGACGCTGGCCTACTGATCCCAAGGTCGCGGGTTCAAATCCGGCCCAGACCGATGGTTTTTAAGTGTGCTTAAAAACGTCAGCTCCATGTCAGTAGATTTACTGGCATGTTAAAGAACTCCTGCGGGACAAAATTCCGGCACACCGGCGACGCTGATGTGATCCTGGCAATTGACAGCGTCGTTAAAGAACAAAATAATTTTTTTTAACACATACACACACATACACGCACACACACATACACGCACACACACACACCCGCACACGCGCACGCGCACACACAGACACCCGCGCATGCGCACACACCCGCACACGCGCATGCACACATACACACCCGCGCAAGCGCACACACACACATACACGCACACACCCACACACGCGCACGCACACACATACACAACCGCGCAAGCGCACACACACGCACACGCACACACATGCGCACGCGCGCACACACACACCCGCACACGCGCACACACATTCGCACACGCGTACACACACACGCACACGCACACATACACACATACACGCACACACACACCCGCACACACACACCCGCACACGCGCACGCGCACACAGTCACCTGCGCATGCGCACACACACGCACACACACATACACGCACACACACCCACACACGCGCACGCACACACATACACAACCGCGCAAGCCCGCACACACACACATACACGCACACACACCCGTACACGCGCACGCACACACACACCCGCGCACGCGCACACACACGCACACGCATACACGTGCACGCATACACACATACCCGCACACGCGCACACACACATTCGCACACGCGCACACACACACGCACATTCACACATACACACACACGCACACATACACACACATATACGCACACATACACACACGCACACGCGCACGCGCACACGCACACACACCCGCACACGCGCACCCACACGCACACATACGCACACACATACACACGCACACATACACACGCACACATACGCACACACACATACACACGCACACATACGCACACACATACACACACGCACACCCGCACACGCGCACGCACACACACACACATACACACATACATACACACGCACACACGCACACACACATACACACGCACACATACGCACACACATACACACACACACCCGCACACGCGCACGCACACACACATACACACATACATACACACGCACACACGCACACACACACACATACACACGCACACATACGCACACACACATACACACACCCGCACACGCACACACGCACACACACACATACACACACATACACACATACATACACACGCACACACGCACACACACCCGCACACGCACACACGCACACACACATACACACACATACACACATACATACACACACACCCGCACACGCACACACACACATACACACATACATACACACGCACACACACATACACACGCACACATACGCACACACACATACACACACACGCACACACACACATACACACGCACACACACATACACACATACATACACACGCACACATACACACGCACACATACACACGCACACACAAGCAATACGCGGAGACAATAAGAAGTTTCTTCTCTACCTGTAGCTAAGCTCCAGATTTAGAATATCGTCCTGATCCCTTTTCAAGATGATAGACATTTACTTTCCAGAAACATTTCCATTAGTAACACATTAGATATTTACAGGACTTAAGAACAACTTTATTCCATTCACTTTCCCTGATACATACTGTGAACTTTCTCTGAACAAATTCCACGAAGTTACGGAAACAAAACTTCAGAAGTAACATCCTACGGGTCTGACGGACCCATCAATTCTTGAGCTGAACGAGAGCGAAAGTCAAACTGTCCAGTGATATTTATATCGACTATTTCATTAATAAAATGTTAATTTAAATATCAAGACCAGAAAACTATAGTGGAATTACCTTGCTATGCTCTGCCTATAAAATTTATACAAAACTGATGAGCAATAGGTTAGGTAGGAGTTGCATAGATAATGTCTTCTCC